>CAUYQU010028731.1:0-174594 GCA_963574635.1 Cheracebus regulus
CTGCTTATTTGTTATTTTCATCCCCTATTCCTTCCTGTCTCCATTGTTAAGCACAATTATTGACATAAAAGAGGTTTTTAATACCCATTTTTAGACTGTATTCTAGCCTGGGCAATAAAACAAGAATCCCATTCTCTCTCCCTCCTTCTCTTCCTCTTTCTTTCTCTCTTTCATTCTTTTTTTTTCTGTCTTTTGCTGTTTCTTTCTTTCTTTCTCCTTTTCTCTCTTTTTCTAAAAAAATAAATAAATAAATAAAGTACAAGGATATAGAATGTACAATGTGCCTGTAAGCATGGCATGTCTAATAGCTACATAGGATAGGGCTTAGCAAAGTTATTAGCACACTTATTCTTTAACAAGAAAGGAAACTTTAAAAAGGAACTTTTCTGCTTCCCACAAAAACAAAAACGGATTCTGGGGCCACATATGTGCAGTCATACATTTGCAAAGGCTGCTCACTATAAGCCTGTCTTGAAAATTCACCATGCTTATTAGCATACTACAGGCTCTGAGCAGTCCTACCATGTGAAGTTGTGTTTAATCTTGCTTAATGGAGTGACTTTCACATTTGTACGATCACTGAGCCCACCTACCCCATTTTTGCTGGATTCATAGAACACTGTGGTGGGCAGAGTAAGGGTTCCACAAGGGTGTCCATATTCCAATCCCTAGAGGCTGTGACTATGTCCCCTGGCAGAGCAAAAGGGACTTTGCAGATGTGATCAAGTTAAGGATCTTGAGATAGGAAATGGTTCTGAGATAGGAGATGATGGTTCTGAGATGGAGATGACAATTCTGAGACAGGAGATGATGGTTCTGAGTTAGGAGATGACGGTTCTGAGATGGAGATGATGGTTCTGAGACAGGAGATGACGGTTCTGAGACAGGAGATGACGGTTCTGAGATAGGAGATGAGGGTTCTGAGACAGGAGATGACAATTCTGAGACAGGAGATGACGGTTCTCAGACAGGAGATGATGGTTCTGAGACAGGAGATGACGGTTCTGAGACAGGAGATGACGGTTCTGAGACAGGAGATGACGGTTTTGAGATAGGAGATGAGGGTTCTGAGACAGGAGATGACAATTCTGAGACAGGAGATGACAATTCTGAGACAGGAGATGACGGTTCTGAGACAGGAGATGACGGTTCTGAGACAGGAGATGGTTCTGAGACAGGAGATGATTCTGAGACAGGAAGATGGCGGTTCTGAGACAGGAGATGACGGTTCTGAGACAGGAGATGACGGTTCTGAGACAGGAGATGATGGTTCTGAGACAGGAGATGGTTCTGAGACAGGAGATCACGGTTCTGAGACAGGAGATGATGGTTCTGAGACAGGAGATGATGGTTCTGAGATAGGAGATGATTCTGGATTATCCTGCTAACTAAACTACTGATGAATCCTTAAAAGTAGACATTTCCTGTCTGCGATTAGAGATGTGATGACAGAAGAAGGGTCAGACAGAAGCAATGTTGCTGGCTTTGAAGACAAAGGAAGGGGCTATGAGCCAAGGACTGTGAGCAGCCTCTAGAAGCTGGAAACAGCAAGAAAGTGAATTCTCCCCTAGAGCCTCTGGAAGGAGCACAGCTCTGCTGATGCCTTGAGTGAGTGAGACCTGAGCCAGATTTGTGGTCAAAAGAATTTGTAAGATAATAAATATGTTTTAGTTTAAGCCACTGGATGTGTGGCAAATTTTAGTTTAAGCCACTGGATGTAAGCCACTGGATGTGTGGCAGCAGTAGAAAAGGAATCCACACACTTGTTTACATACTGGCATTATTGTGAGAAAAACTGGCCAGAAATTCAAACAGACAATTCAGAATGACTGACTGACCATCAGGCAATGCACTGAGCACTGTGGACCAAACCCAACTGTGTAAGACATGGGTCCTGCCCCGAAGAGTTCGCACTTCACATGGGAAGTCAACACATACACAAACAGAAGAGAAATATTAACAATTTCTAGGGCACAAAACCCTTTTTTTTTCTTTTGAGACAGAGTCTCGCTCTATCACCCAGGCTGGAATGCAGTGGCATCATCTCGGCTCACTGCAACCTCCGGCCCCAGGTTCAAGTGATCCTTCCACCTCAGCCTCCTCAAGTTGCTGGGACCACAGCACCTGCCACTGTGCCCGGCTAATTTTTATATTTGTAGTAGAGGCGGGGTTTCACCTTGATGACCAGGCTGGTCTCAAACTTCTGACCTCAAGCGATCCTCCTGCCTCCCAAAGATTACAGGCATGAGATACTTTGCCCAGCCTAGGGCATGAAAACTTAATGACAAAGCTGAGGAGGAAGGAGCACATATACTCACCACACGTGACAGGGAGCTTTCACTGGAGGAAGGCAGCTGGGCCTCAATGCAGGAATCCCTCCTCCTGAAGCCTCCAGGGAGAGCTGGGATTTGATGAGGGTGGGGACGTTTCCCTTGGGCTTGTGGGGCTGGGGCTGGGAACAGCACTGGAAGGGGCTGAGCAGAGGCCACAGGTGGGCAGAACAAAGGCTTGGAGACTGAAAGGAGTGGTATCCCTGGGGGTGGGAGCTGAAGAGGAGGGGCTTCCCCAGGGGGAGGGGGAGGATGACTCTGGATGGCTTCCCTCCCTGGGGCAGAGTGGATTGGCTATAAGAAAGGCAGAAGGAGTCTTTCAGCTCCGGCTGAGAATGCTGGCGGAGCGGGGGAGGAGAGCGCCTGCTTGCTGGTGTGAGTGGCATGGCGGCTGCGCAGATGATGGCAGGTAGAAACCTGTTGGCTTTCTAGATGCTTCCTTCTATTTCTTTCCTTGTCTCAAGGCTTCCGTTTTTGCTTCTGTAAGTTTTCCTATAGCAAGTTTTGAGGTACCGGAGCGTGTGCCATCCCAGCATGGGTGGCCTCCTGGTGGTGGGGCAGGGGAGGGCCTTGCAAGGGTGTTGCACCAGTGGGGTGACCCTTTGCAGAATCCTACAGGGGACGCGGGGCTGGGTCTTCAGCTTGCTCATTGGTGATCTGTTGACCTCATCTTGGCTTAAAGAAGACACAGCCCCAGCTGAGTGCTTGGCGGTTATTTTCTATGCAATGCCCGTTCCAGGGTGGGGATGTTAGCTCTGTGCTGGCCAGCAGAGGAGAAACTGGTGGCCTGGTGACCGCCAGGCCTCTGCCTGCAAGGCTAAAGACCTCTACCAGATACTGGGGGACAGGGTGTGAGTTCCAATGGAAGCAGTCGGATCTTCCTGACCCTGCCTTACCTGGCAGGATTCATCTGCAGCCTTTGCACCTCCTGCCCGGCTGCCAACACCACCTGTGAGCAGACAGCATGCCCCACCCCTTCCCAGGTTGTGGGTCTAAGGCAGGCCTGCCCACCAGCTCTGGCACATGCACAGCATGGGCATCCTCCGGCCTCAGCATCTCCCTTCCTGAGTGGACTGCCCGTCCCAGAATTAGCCCCTTCTCTCCCAGGTCTGTGCAATGCCCAGCTCCTCCTCCCCTGGCTGGCCTGGTCTCTCTTCTGGTCCCTTTCCTCACTGGGCTTTGGGGTTCTGGGGTCCTTGAAGAAATGGAGACCAGCCAGCCCGTTTCAAGGTGGAGGAGGTTGGCTGGGTGTGTCTAGTTGGCTGGTGCTAGGGAAAGGGGAGGGCCTTGCAGGGGTGTTGCACCTGTGGGGCAATGCTTTGCAAAATCATTCTCAGTGGGTAGCGGGGCTGAATCTTAAGCTTGCTCATTGGTGACTTGTTGGGGCTGGACTGACTGAGGCTCCCACTTTGGCTAAGAATCAGGTATAGGCGGCCAGGTGTGGTGGCTCATGCCTGTAATCCCAGCACTTTGGGAGGCCGAGGTGGGCCTCCAAAGGTCAGGAGTTCGAGGCCAGCCTGACCAACATGGTGAAACCCTGTCTTTACTAAAAATATGCAAAATTAGCTGGGCATGGTGGCAGGCGCCTGTAATCCCAGCTACTCAGGAGGCCAGGGCAGGAGAATCACTTGAACCTGGGAGGCGGAGGTTGCAGTGAGCCAAGATCGTGCCATTGCACTCCAGCCTGGGTGACAGAGTGAGACTCCATCTCAAAAGAAAAACAAACAAAAAAAACAGGCCAGGTGTGGGCACTACAGCTGCTCCCTGGGAGGGCAGTTCCATAGGGATGGGACCTGGGCATCTGCACTTCCAAAACTCTGCAGTTGACTCTGACGGACAGCCAGGGCTGAGACCCCCAGGCAAGGCTTCTGGAAAGAGTAGACCCAGCTCACAGATGGGGAGCCTTCTCTGGAACCTGCCCTGGCTGGAATGCTGTTTTGGGAACATGTTTGGGAACATGGGCTTCAGACTCAGACCTATCTGAGCTTGAGCCTTGGCATTCCCCTTAATGACCCTGTGACTTTGGACCAAGTCTTCACCTTCCTGAGCCTCAGAGTCCTTGCCAGCAGAATGGAAGGAATTCCTCCATAGCAGAGCCTGCCTGAGGTTGCTTAATTAATTAAGCAGGAAAAGCGTTGATTGTAAAAATGGGGGGGTTCCCTGGGTCCACAGGACACTTGTGTTAGCTGGGTGCTGGGCTCTAAGTGTCTCCTTCCTCTGCAATGCATAGACTGGGCACCAGGGAAAGACCAGCTTCTGTGTGTGTCAATTCCAAGTTCCCAGGTTGGGCCAGTGCTGGCTCCTGGTCCTTCACCTGTGCACAGGGGCCTCCTGTACCTTTCAGGGACTGGGGTTTCCCTCCCAGCAGCTGTTGTGCTGAGGAGCCTCGAGCTCTGTGCGGGTTGCTGCCACAGGGGGCTGCGGGGCAGAGGCACGTCCTCCCGGGTGATGGTGCATCCTCTTAATATTTGGAGCATAGACAGGACAGTGGCGAGGAGGGTATGGACCCTACACAGACAGGAGCGGTCTAGGCACTGCCCTCGGTCTGCCCTCCAGGCCAGGCACAAAGGCACCGAGGAAGAGTTGATTTCTCTAAGTGGAAGGAAGATGTGCTCTTTCAAGGGCTCTGGGCTTTGCAGGCCTTTCCTTAAACGAAAAGGAGAATTTATTTGTCTTTGGTCAAGTCGTATAGATGTCAAAGGGCTGGTGACCCCTTTTAATTTGCAGGGCAGGGATCGCTAGGCTACTTTGCTCCTGAGGCTGGAAGAGCCCCAGTAGGGGAGGGCTGGCTCGAGTAGTCAAACCTCAGCCCTTCGCCTGTCTGTTCACATAATCCAGAGAGTAGAGAGCCGTGACGGCTGCCACTAAATGGCACCTGGCACCACGTAGGTGGCCTCAACCCTGTCCTTCACTCAGCACGCCACTCCGCTGACTTTTTCTCTGTTTCTCCCCCTTTTTCCCTCGGCTTGACTCCTTTTTTCTTTCCACCATGGCTGTTATCAGTCACAAACCCCCACCCCACCCTGAGCATTTCTCAGCCCTCATAAATGACCAGAAGGCTGTGGGCACATGGAGATGGTGTCTCTTTCCGTCTTCAGTTCCTGCCATCTCAGTGATGGCCCCGAACCTCTAGGCAGGAAAGAACAGGGACCATGGGAGGCATTGGGTGGGCACATGGGACCCCAGCCTCCAAATGCAGAGCTTCAACCTGCCAGCAACATTTTTTTTTCTTTTGAGACAGAGTTTTGCTCTTGTGGCCCAGGCTGGAGTGTAGTGGTGCGATCTCGGCTCACTGCAATCTGTGCCTCCTGGCTTCAAGTGGTTCTCCTGGCCCAGCCTCCTGAGTAGCTGAAATTACAGGTGCTCACCACCACACCTGGATAATTTTTGTATTTTTAATAGAGATGGGGTTTCATCATGTTGGCCAGGCTGGTCTCAAACTCCTGACCTCAGGTGATCCACCTGCCTCAACCTCCCAAAGTGCTGGGATTACAGGTGTGAGCCACCATGCCCGGCCCAGCAACATTTTTTTTTTTTTTTACATTAGGAGGAGAAAAGGCAATGGGGCTGCATAGAAAGTCTAAACACTACATCCATGAAATAAATCATCTATAACATAACTTGTGTATAACTTATGCTAATTATTTTACTTAGCATCGACACCCTTACTTGAGCCACATGTCCTGTTTGTTGATAATAAATAAGTTATACTGCTATGACAAGTGTGTATATTTTTTTCTTTTCAACATTTTTAAAAGAGATGGAGTCTCACTATGTTGCCCAGGCTGGTCTGGAACTCCTGGACTCAAGCAATCCTCCCACCTTGGCCTCCCAAAGTGCTGGGATTACAGGTATGAGCTGCTGCACCCGCCCTGACAAATTTGTATTTTAATGAGCTCAATCTGAACTGAATTTATTTTTTTTTCAGTCAGGGTGATTGAGGTATAGTTGCATATAATAAAATGTATGCATTTTGGCATACAGTTCTGTGAGTTGTGATAAACACAGGCAGTCGTTCAACCAGCACCTTTTACTCAAGAGGTGAACAGTTCATTTGCTCCTCCCCAGACATTCCCTCCTATTCCTTTGTTGTCAGAACTCCTCTCTCCTTGGTCCCTGGAAACTAATCATCTGTGATCTTTCCCTCAGTTTTGCCTTTTCCAGAATGTCATATAAATGGAATCAGATAGGCAGCCCTTCGAGTCTGACTTTTCTTAGCATAACGCATTTGTGACACGCCCATGCTGGTGTGTGTAACTAGTTTCTTCCTTTTTATGACTGAGTAGCATCCCATTGTGTGGATGTACCACAGTTTGTCTGTTTACCAATTGAGTGAGGTTTAGAATGTTTCTGTTTTATTTTATTTGTTTTTTTGAGACAGGATCTTACTCTGTTGCCCAGGCTGTGTTGCAGTGGCACGATCGTAGCTCACTGTAGCCTTAAACTCCTGGGCTCAGGTGATCCTCCTGCCTCAGCCTCCCAAGTAGCTGGGACTACAGGCGTGTGCCACCATGCCCCGCTAATTTTTTAAATTTTGGGTAGAGATGGGGGTCTCACTGTGTTGCCCAAGCTAAGCTTGAATTCCTGGGCTCAAGAGAGTCTTTTGCTTTGGCCTCCCAAAGTGCTAGGATTACAGGCGTGGGCCACTGTGCCTGGCCTGCTTCTAGTTTTTAAAGATGAATAAGACTGCTATGAATGTTGACATACTGGGTTTTGTGGGAACATACGGTCCCAATATGGACTCTTGGGCTGTGTAGTACATGTATGTTTAACTTTGTGAGAAATGACGACTGGGAGGCCAGGGCGGGTGGATCACGAGGTCAAGAGGTAGAGACCAGCCTGGCCAACATGTTGAAACCCTGTCTCTACTAAAAATACAAAAATTAACTGGTTGTGGTGGTGCATACCTGTCATCCCAGCTACGCTGGAGGCTGAGGTAGGAGAATTGCTTGAACCCGGGAGGTAGAGGTTGCAGTGCCAAGATGGCGCCACTGCACTTCAGCCTGGTGACAGAGTGAGACTCTGTCTCAACAGAAAAAAAATAAATGACTGTACTATTTTACATTTTAGCCACAATGAATGAGAATTCTGTATCTCGGCCAATACTTGCTAGTGTCAGATTAAAAAAAATTCTAAGGCGGGGTGCAGTGGCTCATGCCTGTAATCCCAGCACTTTGGGAGGCTAAGGGAGATGGATCACCTGAGGTCAGGAGTTCGAGACCAGCCTGGCCAACATGGTGAAGCACCATCTCTACTAAAAATACAAAAATTAGCTGGACATAGTGGCGAATGCCTGTAGTCCCAGCTGGAGACTGAGGCAGGAGAATCGCTTGAACCTGGGAGGTGGAGGTTGCATTGAGATCAAGTCGCTGTACTCCAGCCTAGGCAACAGAGCAAGACTCTATCTCAAAAAAAAAAAAAAAAAATGAAGAAAAATAAACTTTTGGCTTACTACCTAGTGATAATAACAATTTGAAGGCCTATTTCTAAATTGCATACTTCAGCACTTTTTCTTGGTGGTTTCATTTTCCTGTTTCCTCTTATCTATCAGTTGTTCTTGCAACCTTATTAAGAGAGGTTGCACATTTCTTGTCTTTCATAATTGAGTTCGAAATGCATAACACTCCTCCTATAAAATATTTTTAAAAACGTGTTAGGAAATTGGTCCTGGGTAAATATGCAGGGATGAGATATTTTTTCAAGAAGTGATACACTGTATTTGGTAACAAATGGTGTCAACTGGATCATATTGAGGACTTTGCAGTTTTCCTTCTGGACAGTGGACCAAGTGAGGCGCTCATGCCGACTCATGAATACCCATCAGTGACACTTAAATTCTTTGTAAAATGCGACTCATTCCACGCTTGGAGTGTTTGAGTTTTCTACCTAAACCAGCACCTTTAAATGTTTCTAAGCTATACAGTCATGCTGATGGCAGGCTGCGTTTGGAGGCCCTTTGTTTGGAGATGGCGAGGCCGATGCTTTCTAACAGGATCTCCTACCTTTGACACCAGAATCCGTAACATCGACGAGTGCAAACTTGATTTTCTCTGGGTCCCAGGGTCCTTTCTTTCCCCCCTGAACAGCACCTCAGTTTTTGAAAAGGTGCCCTGGAGGTTCTGCTGTTCTTTGGCTTGGATGGGTTCTGCAGACCATGGGCTCCCCACTGTCCAGCAGGCGCGGGAGCATGACTTCTGTGAGCTCTGCCGGATGAATGGCTTGGAAGTCCTGGAGAGAGGTGCTGTGAGAGCACTCCCATGCTCCTTCCTCCTCTTGGCTGGGATGTGGCTAGAGAACACAGAAACCAGCAAGGAAGAAAGAGAACTCCGTTCTCTACCCCTGGAGCCGTTGAGGAGCTGGGATTTGCTGTGGATAGGGGCAGCCCGGGGCATCTCCATGCTGGGAGTGGACCTTCTGGCTTCTTAAGACGTTGACTACCATCGGCAGCCTCTCTGCTTGGCCTGTTTGGATGTTTTCTGCTGTTCTAAGATGGAAAAAGCAGATTTTGGTGCTGCCCACCTTTTGAAGACCAGGATGGAATGGAGCTGCCTTCTGGTCACTTTTCCCAAAGGGGCCTGTGTGTGTTGGAACCAGGGCCTTCTAATGTGTGAGAACCAAGGCAGCTAGTTATGCGTGTGTGTGTGTGTGCTTTTCTCTAAAATCTTTCTATCTGCAAGTCTCAGATGGCTGCTGGCAGCTCCTTGGGGCTCCCTGCTGCTTTGGGCCATGTCTAGCGATAGAGAGTTTCTCTTTCCAACATTTCAAGCAAAGGTTCCTAGCTTCGCGCTAATTAGTCTGGGTTGGTTGACGTGGCTACCTTTCAACCCTTTCCCTGTGGCAAAGGGATGGGAAATTCACTGACTGGTTTAACCTGGGTCTTGTGCTGTATCCCTGGACCCAGGGATGGAGTCAGCCTCCTGAGACCGACACAGATCCCCAGTATAGAAATGGAGGCTGGGCTGGGTGTGGTGGCTCACACCTGTAATCCCAGCACTTTGGGAGGCCAAGGCAGGTGGATTGCTTTAGTTCAGTAGTTTGAGACCACCCTGGTCAACACAGTGAGACCTCCACCCACCATCTGTACAAAAAGTTAAAAAGCCAGGCGTGGTGGCACGTGCTTGTGCTCCCAGCTACTTGGAAAGCTGAGGTGGAAGATTGGCATAAGCCTGGGAGGTCAAGGCTGCAGTGAGTCATATTGTGCTATTGCACTTTGGTCTGGGCAACAGAGTCTGTCTCAAAAAAAAAAAAAAAAAGAGAGAAACAGAGGCGTTGGGTGAGAAAAGGGCATGAGTGCTAGGGAGGAGACTGACAAGGATTATCTCACAAAGGCTGGGAAGGCCAAGGGCAGGTGGCCATCTGGTTTGAGGCAGATGCTCACAAGAGGATCGTGCAGTGTGCAGGTGGAGGCCCGCGCTGGGAAGCGTGCAGTGTCCAGGTGGAGGCCCGCGCTGGGGAGCGTGCGGTGTGCAGGTGGAGGCCCGCGCTGGGGAGCGTGCGGTGTGCAGGTGGAGGCCTGCGCTGGGGAGCGTGCGGTGTGCAGGTGGAGGCCCGCGCTGGGGAGCATGCAGTGTGCAGGGGTGCTGGCGTGCTGGCCCAGGGGGTGTTGGTGCCTCTTACACTCAACCCCAGCATGAAGATGATGGCCTTGACTGTGACCACGTGGGGTGGGCTGAGGGCAAACAGGAAGGTGGAAGTCAGCCCTTGTCTCTGGGGAGCTTAGCTAGGGTGCCCTGGTGGGAGACAGGCTTCCTTTCTGTCAGTTTCTAGGATCCTTTTCCATAAAGAGCCCCCATCCACAGTTCTGCCCCTTACCAATGTCGTTTCTAGCTCCATCTCATCCTTCTACACCCAGAGTGTTGCTTTTAATCAAGGCAATTCTTGCACATGGGAACAAGGCCCAGCATGGGGGGCCTGTGATGGAAAACCACTCTGTCTGCCCAACTCCTTCCCCCTCCAGACTCACTCGAAGGTTTTACTTCTTTGAATGTGTACTCCTATAATTCTAAATCAAATGCTTAGCTTTAAACAGCATTGCTGACCCGACTGTGGATGTGAGTTTCTAGCCCACTCTGACCACAGTCCTTTGTATTGCTTGATGGTTACTGTCTAATTTATTTTCTGTCCTTGCAATTAAGAAAAGTCTATTTAATTTTTCTTCTCTTTGGGAGGCCAAGGCAGGTGGGTCACCTGAGGTCAGGAGTTTGAGACCAGCCTGGCCAACATGGTGAAACCCCATCTCTACTAAAAATACAAAAATTAGCTGGGCATGGTGGCACACACCTGTAGTTCCAGCTACTTAGGAGGCTAATGTAGGAGAAATGCTGGAACCTGGGAGGCAGAGGTTGCAGTGAGCCGAGATTGAGCCATTGCACTCCAGCCTGGGCAACAGAGTGAGACGCCATCTCAAAAAAAAAAAAAAAAGAAAAAGAAATTCTTTATTCTTCTACTTCATCAACGTTAGGTGATGCTACTGGAATATGTCGTGCAGACTGCCATTGGCAGCCAGGGTCAGACTCTCTGGTTTCAAATCCTAGAGCCTCTGTTTTCTCCTCTGTGAAATGAAAACTAACAAATCTACCAAGGCACTGCGGCCAAAGCGCATCAAGGGCTCCATCCTTGGGGTGGAGCCGATCCCCTGGTGACCTCCAGTCCACAGGCCATGGCCCACAG
This sequence comes from Cheracebus regulus, assembly GCA_963574635.1. Classification (NCBI taxonomy): domain Eukaryota; kingdom Metazoa; phylum Chordata; class Mammalia; order Primates; family Pitheciidae; genus Cheracebus; species Cheracebus regulus. Next base: position 11,001 of record CAUYQU010028731.1, read on the forward strand.
GGCAGGAGAGGTGTCACTTTCACGGCCCCTCAGCCTGGCCTGGGATGGCTCTTTTGTCCAGGCACGCCAGTCCTGCCCAAGTCTGAATGTTCAGCCCTCCTTGTGCCTGAGATCCTCTGCAGGGGAAGAGAGAAAGAGTGAGAGCGAGCGTGCCTGGGAGCTGGGCGCCCGTGCCTGGGCACGTGCACACTTAACATGTCCTCTGCGTACCCAGTGCAGCCGCCGTTAAAAATAGAACTGCGCTTTGCGGAGAGATTCTCAAATGACACCCACCAAGTGCCCATTAACTCATCAAAGTGGTGATTCCAAATTGATTATTTCGAGTGTAAGACATAATAACATGTTCATCATGGAAAATAATTAGCGGTGGAGTGGGGCCCGGGATGGCCTGCTGCCTGCCTGCCTGGCTCCCCCCTGCCGCTGAGAGGGAGGGGTGGGCAGGCGACAGGGCTTGACGTGGGTTTCACTGTGGGAGTCTGATGAACCCTCACCCTGCCACCCAGCCCCTCTCGTAGCCTGATTGGCCAGCCAGACCCTCTCCCAGGCATGGCGTGGGTCTCTCGTAGCCCTCTGACCCCCTCCACTCTGTCCTGGGTAGCCTCTCCTTTTTGGCTCCTCCAAGTGGGCAGTAATTGGCTGGGCTCCAGTCGGGAGCCTGGGTTATGGATGACACACATTTCTCACTTGCTGAGTGTGGGCAACGCTGCGCACCTTCACACGGTTTCCTTGGAAACCAAATTGCTTTGGCAGCATTCCACGGACACACACACACACACACACACACACACTCATGCACACATGTGCCCCACAGGAAAATCAAGTGCTATGAGAGCTGTCATCTCACTTGCCCTCCACCCCTTTCCCCTAGAGCCCTGTGCCCCTGCCAGGTGGCCCTAAACCCAGGCTGAGACCCCACAGGGGGATGGTTGGAAACGTCCCCCCTGCCCCCGCTCCCAGGGAAGGGAGATGAGGCACCTCCTAGAAGAGCCGGCATCTGCTGAGGTAGCAGATTGAGCGGATGTTTATGGGCACTTAGATGGAAAATGGCTCCTAAGGGCGTCAGGCGAGCAGGCAGCTCATGAAACGGGGGCAGGGCTCTGGAAGCCACCCAGCATCCTTGGAGGGGACTTTGGTCCTGATCTGTGTCCCTGGGGGTGAGGTGGGTCATGCAGGAAGGGCCTCTGCAGCTGCTTTGTCCCTGTCCACCTCTCAGCCGGTTCTCGCTCCGCTTCCCACCTTCGCCTGCTGCTTTGCACACCCCAGGTAGAAAGCATTGTAGCAGGAAATACTTGGGAAGAGGCTGTCCTCACCTTGACGGGGGGGTGTCCACCAGCAGCCCTTCCAGTCCTGGGAAGCTCCTTTGTCCTGGGAAGCTCCTTTCTCCTGTTCAGCTCCAGCTGGGTCCTTCTGCTGGACTTGCCTTCAGCCAGAGACAGTGGCTTCCCAAATTCATGCCGCCCACCCCAGGCAGCTGGCATCCCACGCTGGCTGGTCAGGGGTTAAAGGCTGGGCTGCCAGGCCTCCACTGGGACAACTTTCCCCACCTCCTCCCCAGCTCCAGAGCTGCCTGTTAGGATAGCTGAGGCTTTGTTGCAGCTGCATTGCAGGTGGGTGTCTCTAGACTCCTGCACACGGATCTCCATCTCCGACTCAGCCTCCCGACGACCTTTAGCTAACCATGACCTTCCTTCCATCCCTTCTTCCATAATCCTTTAACAGCTGCTATGTGCCAAGCACTGTCAATAGGACCAGGTTCCCATTTGCAGGGAGCCTGTGCTCTGGTAAGCAGAGATGGAAAAGAAATAAGCACTCAAAAAGAAGGTGTCAGAGAGCAAGAAGTACCCCGCAGGGTTGAAATAGTGTGCCATGCCAGCGGCTGCCAGGGGCAGAGGCTACTTTCTATAGGGTCTAGGAGGGCTGCTTGGAGGAGGTGGCATTTCAACTGAGATTTGAATGACAAGAAAGAGCCAGCACTTTCTTGTTGAACTTTCCAGACAGAGAGCAGGAAAATGCAAAGTCCTTCAAGGTGGGTACATTCTTGGCACACCAAGAAGAGGTCTCTGGGCTGGGGTGGAGTGACGGAGCGGGGACAGAGTGAGGGCAGGGCAGCTTGCAGGGCTTTGTGCTCCGGCCTGAGTTTGGATTTCTTTCCAAGAGCCATGGGAAGGCCCAGGAGAAAGGGGCTAAGCTGGAAAGTGACCTGATGTGATTTAAACATTTTCAAGTGTCTTTTCTTGGTGCTAAGATCTACATAACAAAAATTTTCAGTGTAGCCGTTTAAAATGTACAGGTCAGTGGCATTAAATACAGTCACATTGTCATGTGGCTGCCATGACCACCCACCTCCAGACAAGCTTTTCCAAACTCTGTCCCCACCAAGGAACAGCTCCACATTCCCTCTGCCCTCAGCCCCGGGCTACACCTTTCTTCTTTCTGTCTCTGCAATTAGACTCCTGTGCCACCTCTCAGTGGAATCACACAGTATTTGTTCTTTTCTGCTTGACATATTTCACCCAATGTAACATCCTCAAGGCTCATCCATGTCACAGTGTGTGTCAGAGTTTCTTTTTTTTTTAATGTCAGCACCCAAAGTTGTTTTTTTTTTTTTTTTTTAGACAGAGTCTAGCTCTGTCATCCAGGCTAGAGTGCAGAGGCATGATCTTGGCTCACTGCAACCTCTGCCTCCTGGGTTCAAGAGATTCTCCTGCCTCAGCCTCCTGAGTAGCTGGGATTACAGGTGCCCGCCACCACAGCCAGCTAATTTTTGTATTTTTAGTAGAGATGGGGTTTCACTGTGTTGGCCAGGCTAAACTCAAACTCCTGACTTCGTGATCCACCTGCCTCGGCCTCCCAGAGTGCTGGGATTACAAGTGTGAGCCAGTGTTCAGCCTTTTTTTTTTTTTTTTTAATTTTTTTAAATTTTTTAAGACAGTCTCATTCTGGACTGGAGTGCAATGGCATGATTTTGGCAAACTGCAACCTCCGCCTCCCGGATTCAAGTGATTCTCCTGCCTCAGCCTCCTGAGTAGCTGGGATTACAGGCACCCACCATCATGCCCAGCTAAATTTTGTATTTTTGAAGAGACAAGGTTTTACCATGTTGGCCAGACTTGTCTTGAATTCCTGACCTCAGGCGATCCACCCACCTTGGCCTTCCAGGGTGCTGGGGTTCCAGGCATGAGTCACCGTGCCTGGCCTGCACCAGCGCCCGAAGTTCTCACTGGGGTCTGGTCGCTTGGGCACCTTCTGCTTGGTATACCTCAAAGTTCCAGAATCCTGGAAGGAAAGCAGGTGCTCACCACAAACCACGTTTTGCCCACATAGCCTAGGCACAGGGAGCCCCGCTACGTTAAGGAATGGGCCACGTTCCTGCCACCGTGTCCCCAGATGCCGCCAATGGCTGGCCTTCCAGGCAGGCCTTTCCCAGTGGGGCAGTCTCGGGCCAGAAGTGTCATCCCTCTCCTGCTCGGGGAGAAGGAGAAATCATCTCATTTTCTTGCCTAGGATTTAGTGCCTTTCACATTTTTGCATTCTGCCAGCTGTCAGGGAATTCAAGGGGGAGTTTCAATTCCCAGTTTCTTTCCCAGGCCAGGGGAAACCTTAAGTCTCACGAAGAAAGTGGTAGAAGGAGAGTTCCAGGCTTGGTTTGGGGGGGTCATGACCCTTGGAGGATCTGACAAGAGCTGCCGCTCCTTCCTGAGAACATGCACACGTACACCCAACATTGGCGGGCGGGGGGCAGGCATGGTCCTCTGGGGCTCCCGGCACCCCAGGCTAAGCCTCTGAAATGGCTTTTCCACCTGGACAATCCCACCCTCCCCAGGTGGAAGGTGGGAGTTCTGCTTCTCCCTGGGCAGAAGCAACACTACAGCCCCTTTGTCCACTTTGCCAGAGGCTTCAAGGGACAGTGTTCCCCAGTGCACCCCAAGCAAGCTCCCCATCTGATAAGGGAGGCCCTAGCTCATCCCAGAAGCATCAGTGTCATCCTTCACACTCCCCACCATATGGGCACCCAGAGGGCTCATGTGTCCAGAGTCAGACAGGACTGAAATCCAGGCTGTCTGGCCCCGGGTGTCTTAGTCCTGACACGTGACTTCAGATGGAGTTCTTGTCTGGGAGTGCAATGGTGCGATTTTGGCTCATGGCAACCTCCACCTCCTGGGTGGAGCGGAATCCCTGGCCATTTCCCCTGTGATGTCCAGCCCTTCAAGGAGGCTGTAAGCATGTTTACCTGCCCCCGAGCCAGCCATTCCCTCACAGCCCTCAGAACGACCCACCATGTCCATGCACAGGCCAGAGAACAGCCTTGTGGTTGGCGTCAGGAGCACTGGCATCAGCGTCCTGCTTGTGTTCAAGAACGCGCTTCCTTTACCTGCCCCTCCAGATGTTGCTTTCTCCATCCTTAGCACCTGGAGGCTTAGCTCCCTAAGTAGTAGCCGCGGCAGCAGTAGTAGCAGTAATAGTAGTAGGAGGAGGGGCTGGAGTCCTCACAGTAATCATGGCCAGCCCCATGTGCCAGCCCCCTCCTAAGCATGGAACACGCACTGTCTCTTTAAATCCTCACACCTCCTTTGGAGCAGGTACTCTCAGTTTTCCCATTTACAGATAAAGAATCTGAGGCTCCAAGGGGTTAAATGATTTGCTGAAAATCAAGGTAAGCGTGAGAGCTGGAGCTGAAACCCAGCCTGCTGGACCTGAGCCCTGACTCTCAACCGTAAGCCACATCTTCTCCCATAGATCCCTCCAGGGCCACACAGTCGGTGCTCAATAATTGCATCCTGCGTGGAAGCGAGCTGGGCTCTGGGTGTGGCCAGGCGGCGTCCTGGGAGGGCTCAGCAGACCTTTCTCAGGTAGGTGGCATTATGAACTCAGGTGGTCCTGATTCAGAGGTGGAGAGCGGGGATGTCTCAGGGATGCAGGTTCGCGCCTAGTCCTAGAGGGCGTCTCTAGGTGGGGACAGACTCCTCTCAGCCGCCCCCTTGCCCAGGGATAGTTCCTTCTGCACTGACGCCGTCACACCCTTGTCATTCTCTGGGGGATTAAACTCTGCCCTCTGGATTTGTTCATAGGCAACTCTGTAATACAAAGAAGTCATTCATTGGTTTACTTTGCTTTTGACAGCCTTTCCATGGTAACGTTGGTTCAAGGGAAGCCTGTGATTCCCTAGATGTGGGGAGCAAATCAAGTCACCAGGAGTCACCTCCCCAGGCTGACATCTTCTCTGGCATGTGCGGCCACAGAGGAGCCAGGACGGGTCTCCTTCCTCACTCCGTCTGCTTGCTGGGTCTTGGTCTCAGGCACCTCTTCCCTTTGTTGTCTTTTATTCCTCTGTTTACCCTCTCCTCCTACAGAAACGCGGATTTCTCATGCAGAGAAATGGAGTGATTGCTCCTGATTGCACAGCCGGAAGGGCCGCACACAGGAACCCCTCATGCTGCAATTAACCTGTTTCCACCCCCCGGGATGTGCAATTCCTGAAGCTACACCTGCTTCCTGCTTCTTTGCCCTATCCTCTGTGAGGAAGGGTCCATCCTGTCCCCTGCTCCCCGCCACCCTTTTTTTTTTTGAGATGGCATCTCTCTCTGTTGCCCAGGCTGGAGTGTGGTGGCACCATCTCAGCTCACTGCAGCCTCCGACTCCCGGGTTCCAGTGATTCATCTGCTTCAGCCTCCCAAGTAGCTGGGATTACAGGCATGCACCACCACACCCGGCTAATTTTTGTATTTTCAGTAGAGACGGAGTTTCACCATGTTGGCCAGGATGGTCTCGATCTCCTGACCTCTCCTGACCTCGGGATCCACCTGCCTTGGACTCACAAAGTGATGGGATTACAGGTGTGAGCCACCACGCCCGGCCCATGCTGTTCCCTTTTCTATTGCAAAGATGTGCTCAAGTGCCCCATGCTGTGAGAACCACCGGCTCTGTTCTCCTGCCAGGTCCCAACCAGTGCATTTGAGCATTAAAGCTGGCAGGTACATCAAAGGTGCTCAGTAAATGCTGGATAAATCAATCCATGCTTTCCTGGGCTCTCCTGGCGGTCATGCATTCTTTTAGCTAATCGTCCCTGTCAGGGGAGTGGTCGGTCGGTTTCCATGAGGCCAGAGGAGGAAACGCTGATTGACCCCTCTCCTGGCCATTCAGGGTCACTTCCTGCTCCTTTCTGTGGCTGGAACCAGAAGACTATAACTCAGGTCCAAAAGGGTGTGAACTCTGTAAAGCAGGGGATTTTTGTGCATTCTGTTCCTAACAATGGCTCAGGCTTGTTGAACAGCCTGTAGTAGGCACTCAGTAAACCAACAGGAACTGAGGGGGTCAAGGAAACGCCCCCACGGTCCCCGCGACTCCGACCCCTCTGCCTTCGCCCACCTTTTCCTCTGTTAAAACACAGTCTATATCAGCTGGGGCCTGGGAGCAAACTTGGGCAGGGAGGGGAGAGGACTGTGCCTCTCTTGACCTTCATTTACAGACAGTAAGTTGGCTCCTAGACCAGTGTCTGAGTGACACTGCCTGGGTCAGCCCTGAAGCAGCCACCTCCCCACCTTTCAGGGATCAGCCAAGAGCGTGGTGGCTGCAGAAGACCCTGGCTGATGGAGATAACGTCTGACAAACAGGGTGAGCGCCTTCCCCCTCCACCCCTCTTTTAGAAACCCAGCGTTCTTTATGGCTTTGCTCAGGTAGATCATTCATTGCCATAAATTTTCTTATCTCCAGTGCTTTTCCAATTATGGATAACAACAGAAAAGCAGTCATTGGTTTCTAAAAGGTCATCAGGATATAGAGCCCATTTGGGATGGGAATGACTTATGCAATTGGCTTGTATAAATCTGGGGAAGTTTTATGCACAAGTCGGACAAGAAATGTAAGTGAGATTCATAAAATATATAACGATTTATGGTGTCTCGGCTGATGAAAATTGCCTTTCCTTTTGCTGTTTGTGTGGGAATTATTTGTTCTTTCCAGGTGTTTACATATGCTCGGGAGCCAGCAAGACCTGATGAAACCCCTGCACACAGCTAGTAGCATCCTAAGGGCCCGGCGACAGTTGGTCACGGCATCATCCACCATGAGGCTGGAGGAGGTCCTGGAAGCCATGGCTCCTTTTGAATTTCAAAGACATTCAAATCCCCCAATTAGGCTGTTACACTTTTAGGCGACTGAGAGAGAAAACAAACACTGACATGAACACCCAACCACCTGCTGGTGACACTGTCTCCTCCTGAGATCTGAGGACATGGATGCCCAGCCACCTGCCGGTGACATTGTCTCCTCCTGAGATCTGAGGACGTGGATGCCCAGCCACCTGCTGATGACATTGTCTCCTCCTGAGATCTGAGGACGTGGACACCCAGCTAGCTGCTGGTGACATTGTCTCCTCCTGAGATCTGAGGATGTGGACACCCAGCTAGCTGCTGGTGACATTGTCTCTTCCTGAGATCTGAGGATGTGGACACCCAGCCCCTGCTGGTGACATTGTCTCTTCCTGAGATCTGAGGACGTGGACACCCAGCCAGCTGCTGGTGACATTGTCTCCTCCTGAGATCTGAGGACATGGACGCCCAGCCACCTGCCGATGACATTGTCTCCTCCTGAGATCTGAGGACATGGACACCTAGCCAGCTGCCGATGACATTGGAACTGAGGTGGGTTCCCAGCCTCATGCCTGGAGAGCTGGATATTGTGAGTGTGAGGTTAGGTCTGGGATCTGCGTGGCTAACAAGCTCGCAGGTGTTTCATAGATACACAAGGGCTTGAGACGCTCCTGTCTAGCACCATTTTCCTTTTGCGCATGAGGGAGTTCAGGTCCAGAGAAGTAAAGCAGAAAGGTGAGTGGCACAGCTGGCAGCCTCTGCTTTCTAGGAATTTAGGATATTATTGAAGAGAGAGGTGTTAGACCCTGTGAAGTCAATACAGAGAGCTCCAGGTGAGTGGCATCGTCATGGAAGCCACTGACATGTAGGTGGAATAGAAGTGTCATTTCTCCTGGAAGACCCTCAGTGACCCAGCCTGAGGGTCTCTCCTACTCATCAGCTGTCCCTCGTTCTGCCATTTCAGCAGCTCTGCTCACCCTGAGCATGCAGAGAGGGCAGCTTTTAAATAGGTTTGAATCCAGACCAGCTTGGCTAGCATCGTCTACCTGGTAAGTCTACCTACCGGCTCCCTGGGAGAGAGTGGCCCTGACTGCTGGCGTTTGCCACTTCCTATGGTGTAACTACTCCTGCCATGGCCAACTTCAAGCTTACTAGGAGGATTTTGCTGATGATGGGGTTGAGAAGAGGTGCAGATTTGCTCTTACAACCGGCTCCAGCACACCACGGTGTCTGTGTCCAGGAACCAGGCTGAGATGTGGGAAGGCCAGAGAAGGAGGAGGCTGGCAGATGCTTAGGGCTGGGAATGATTGTGTCCAGGAAGACGGCTGGGGTGGGCATCCCTGCATTGGGGGGCAGCCAGGCCCAGGATCCAGGAGGACAGAAAGCACAAACGGTGCTGGGGTTCAGTGCCACACTCACCCTGGGGTAGAGGAGGGTGACACTGGCCCTGCCACCTGACCTCAGCCTCAGGGGCTCCAGATCCCAGCCAGAGGCCGCCAGTGCTTCCTGCCACAAAGGCAGAGAGCGGCCTGGGATTTCCTCTGTGATCAAAGCTGATGCTGCCCTCCAGGAAACCATTCCCGCTCCCCTCGCTAGGCCTGAGGCTAGTGGGCGTGAAGGGCAGGTCCCTCAGCCTTGCCTTTGAGACCTTACCTTCCACTTTGTTTCTGTCTGTGGCTCTTATTCCTTCCCCACCCCTGCCCTGTGCTCTGGTGAGAATATGCGACCCCGGGAGTCCCCATAGCAGGGTTTACTCCAGCTGTGATTTCTGCATGCAGCATGCCCCCTGCCCCTGCCTTTTGGTTTGTGGAAACTCTCCACTTTCCTAGAGATCCTCTGCAAATGTCACTTCTTCATAAGGACCTTCCTAACTCCCCTGAGCTGGGGAGATCCCTCCCTTCTCTGAGTCCAGAGCACTGTGTCCCTTCCCTGCAGCCCTGGTGACACGCGCCCTGGGTGGTGGCCCTTCCAGTGATGTGGAGGAGGTTTTCCATCTGCAGGCACTGTCTGGTTTTAGGATCCTGGAGCCAGGCATCTCCTCACCTCTGTAGCCACCACAGCATTCAGCCCTGCAGCCTGGGACCTTGCTGAGGTCTTGCTTTACCCCTAAAGACAAAAAAACTGTGTCACCTCTAGCAGTGATTGCCGACGGCTCTGGAATGCGGGCTGGGACAGACATCCCTATTTTCATCCTCCCCAACCCTGCCAGGGAGCTACTGGGGAGCCCCATCCTGCCGATGAGTGATCAAGGCTCATGGTGATGACGGAGCCTGCAGTTCCCAGGCTTGGGTCATGTCTGTCTTTCTCCAGGGGCCTCCCGTCCCTCTTCTTCCTAGCTCTCCTTTTCTGTAAGACTTTGTAGAACATGTTCAAAATCCATTTGTTGGCCATGCGCGGTGGTTCACGCCTGTAATCCCAGCACTTTGGGATTGTGCCGAGGCAGGTGAATTACCTAAGATCAAGAGTTCCAGACCAGCCTGGCCAATGTGCTGAAACCCCATCTTTACTAAAAATACAAAAAATTAGCCAGGCAGGGTGATGGGCACCTGTAATCCCAGCTACTTGGGAGGCTGAGGCAGGAGAATTGCTTGAACCGGAGAGGCAGAGATTGTAGTGAGCCGAGATTGTGCCATTGCACTCTAGCCTTAGCAACAAGAGTGAAACTCCATCTCAAAAAAAAATCCATTTGCTAACACCAGGCTGAGGGTGAGCTGCTATTCTCACCTTGGAGAGATGATTTGTCAGAACATGTCTTCCAGCTGCTGCCATGGAGAGACAGCACATGACACATGCCACCAGCTAGAGCCACTCCTCCATGGGCAAGGTAGGGTCTTCCCTACCCCAGCTCTGGGAAAGGGACCCCAGGATTGACAACACCTGTGGATGCTACATGAGTCTGAGGTCACTGTGCAGTGGGGTGCCTGGGTGTGACCTGGTCCTTTCAGTTTTGCCTTCACACTTCTTTGTCTCACTCTAAGCAAGGAAGATTGGCATCATGTTAGAAACAACTCAGGCTATAGAGTCAGAGAGTCCTGGGTTCAAATCCCAGCTTAACCATATAATCCATATGATTTTGGGTGAATGACTGAAACAGTCTGTGCTCCGTGTCACCATCCATGTGGTAGGGATCACTGTTGGTCTCTGCATCCAGGAGGTCTGTCGGCTTTAAATGAGGCAGCAGAGATGAAGTGCTTAGAGCTGTGCCCTGGGCATGGCCATGGTGCAATGAGATGGTCTCAGAGTATTATGGCTGGAGTCACTACTTGTATTACGAGGAAGCCCAGCCTCTGTGATTACAGACTTCCAACTATGGTGACTCTTCCATTTTCTCCTGCTTTCACATTTGTCTGATTACCATTTGCTGAAATCAAGTCAGAACACATAGGGAGTACCTAACCTTGCCCAGCACACAGTAGGCATCATGCAGGAGTCTGGGAGCCACATGGTTTACTCTTGCCCTCCTCCCCCTGGTACCTAGCACAGTGCTGGGCGTGTAGCAGACCCTCCGTGATGGACCCAGGAGATCAGCCTGGTCACCCTGTTGTCCTCCTTGGGTCTCCCTCCCTTGGTCCCCTCATAAGATCAGCAGCACAAGTGACTTCTAAGGGAACCGTATTCATCTGTTGCTAAGACCAGATAACGTATAAAGAAAAGAGGGTTCACTGGCTCGGGTTGCTGCAAGCTGTACAGGAAGCATGGCTGAGGAGGCCTCAGGAAACTTACAGTCATGGCAGAAGGTGACAGAGGAGCAGGTGTCGTCATATGGCCGGAGCAGGAGGAAGGGAGAGCGCGGGGAGGCGCCACGCACTTTTAAACAAACATATCTTGTGAGAACTCACTCACTATACAGTCCCAAGGGGGAATGTGCCAAACCATTTGTGAGAACCCGGCCCCCATGATCCAGGTGCCTCCCACTGGTCCCAGCTCCAACACCGGTGACTACAGTTCGACATGAGATGTGGGCGGGGTCCCAGGTCCCAACCATATCAGGAAGGGTCTTTGTCATCCACGGAGAGTGGCAGGGAGGTGTGGGCCATGGGGAGACTCAGTGTCTTGGAGCTTGGAGTGAGGGGATTCAGTTTCAAAAACAGGAGATATGACTGTCTGAAATTGTCCTTGAAGACAACTGCATGGCCCACTCACTCCATGCACGGCCCTCTCACCCCACGCACGGCCCTCTCACCCCGAGTCGGCACCGTGCACTCCGACCCAGGCTGGAGTGAAATCTTGTCTGATTGATGTGCCTTCACAGAAGATGGCATAGAGGGCATCCACCATCCCCCTCAGGCCTCTTCTCCAGGACAAAGGACAGCCGTGTATGCCAGCTCATAGACCACGGAGATGCTGGTAGTTGGCATGCAAGAGCGTTTATCATGTTGGAGAATGACAAAGAGGGTGCAGGTGTCTGACCTGGGATGACAGAACACGGAGTGGCGAAGGCACACCGGGGTGGAGACGGGCAGAGACAGGCTGTCATTTCTCAGCACAATTTTCCTGCCTTTAATGTTCCTGTAGATGATGGGACTGCCAATAGGGGTGTTTTATGGTGCCAGGGTGGAAGGTTTGAGGAGAGGGAAAAGTGATTGTGAACTTCCTGTCTACACAGACTCTCATCGTCTGTAGAATACAAAGTTGATTTTGTGTTGCTTTTCTTGGAAATGTGCTGGAGAGGAGAAAGGTAAATAGGATTTACCAGCCTCCTCCTGTATGCAAAGCAAATGGAAAGGACCCTCCCCGCCTTCTGCGTGGAAGAAGCGGGATGTGTCTCCTGGTTCCCCTTCAGGGGAGATTTAAGAGGTCCTCTCCTGGGACAGCCCAGAGTTTAACACTAAATACTTTCCAAAATCTTTTGGTCACCTACAATTTTTTCTCCTTGGCTCTGGGGTCAGGAGGGTTTGAGAAAAGAGGTGGAAATTTCTCTCTTCAAGGGACCCTGTCCCCAGGCCTGGATCCAGTCTGCACTTCGTAGCTGTATAAGTGAAAATCTTCAGTGAAGAACCACACTTTTTTTTTTTTTTTTTTGAGATGGAGTCTTGCTCTGTCACCCAGGCTGGAGTGCAATGGCGTGATCTTGGCTCACTGCAACCTCTGCCTCCCGGGTTCAAGCGATCCTCCTGCCTCAGCCTCCCAAGTACCTGTGTCACCACACCCAGCTAATTTTTGCTTTTTCTTTTTTTTTGTATTTTTCGTAAGGATAGCATTTCATCATGTTGGCCAGGCTGGTCTTGAACTCCCAACCTCAGGTGATCCGCCCCCCTTGGCCTCCCAAAGTGCTGGGATTACAGGCATGAGCCACTGTGACTGGCCTCGCACTTCTTTTGTTTTGCAAGGAGAAAAAGAAAAGAAACCAATATCCAATTCAAGTAGGGGCCAACAAGCAAATGAAAAGATTCTCAAATTTATTAGTCTTCAGGGACATGCTGTTTAAAACCACATGAGAGAGCATTTCACACCCACTAGGATGGCTGGAGTCAAGACAGATGACAGCAAGTGTTGGTGAGCATGTGGGGCGTTCACAACCCTCGTGCCTTGCTGGTAGGAGTGTAAACTGGGGCAGCCTCTTCGAAAAGCAGTTTTGTAGTTTCTCAAAAAGTTAAACATAAAAGGCCAGGTATAGTGAGGTGGCTCACACTTGTAATCCCAGCACTTTGGGAGGCTGAGGTGGGAGGGTCACTTGAGCCCAAGAGTTTGAGACCAGCTTGGGCAATGTGATAAAACTCCATCTTTACAAAAAATACAAAAACTAGCTGGCATGGTGGCGTGCACCTGTAGTCCCAGCTACTTGGGAGGCTGAGGTGGGAGATCGTCTGAGCCCAGGAGTTCAAGGCTGCAGTGAGCCATAATCATGCCACTGTACTCCAGCCTGAGAGACAGAGTAAGACCCTGTCTCAAAGAAAAAGTTAAATATTAAATTATCATATAACCCAGTAATTCCTTACCTAGGTATATGCCCCAGATAATTGGGAATGGGTGTTTAAACAAATATTATACATGAATGGCCACAGCAGGACTATTGACAGTAGCCCCAAAGTGACAAGAACCCAAATGTCTGTCAGTGGATAAATGAATAAACTGTGGTCTATAAATACAGTGGAATATTATTCAGTCATGAAAAGGAAGCTAGTACTGACACATGATACAAGGTGGATGAACCTCAAAAATATCACGCTAAGTGAAAGAAACCAGTCACGTGTTGTAGATCCTGTTTATAGGAAATATCCAGGACAGGGAAACAGGCAGAGACAAAAGGCAGACTCTGCTGTGGACTGGATTTGAGGAGGCTCCTCCTGGGGGGCTGCCATGGTCCCTCGGGGCCTCTCCTGCCCTGCAAAGGCTGCGTGGGGCCTCCTGTGTGTGGTGTGTGGGTCCAGGAGGCAGAGGCCAGCCGGACCCGCAGCTTCTGCTGCCCTGCCCAGCAGCCCCCATGTTCACCCCAGCCCGATGACGGTCTTCCCAAGTGCCCAGTGGTGCCTTTGGGACACCCTCCCTTCCTCCACTATGTCCCCGCCTGGCTTCCTGTCCTGGCTGGAAGCCCCTGGAGGTGAGGGAGGCTGCTGCTGGCCAGCCTGAGCTCAGCCTGGTTACTGTCTAGGTAGGCCTGGGGGCAGCCTGGAAGGGACCCACTTGGAACAGTAGGCTCTGGCAGTCCACCAGATCCGGTTGGCTAGAGGGCCCTGTGTATGGTCACCACGCCACCCAGGGGAGGCCTGGCTGGTTCACCGGGCTCTGGAGATGAGGTTGGCCTTGATCTTTGACCTCCTGATCCTTGCCCAAGGAAATTGGAGGAGGCCCCAGAGCCAGAAACTTCTCCCTCTTCTTCTAGATGGGCCCATCCTCCGCTGCAGCCAGACACGTCTTTAATATTTTAAGCAAAAAAAGCTAAAGCCCTGGCCCCATCTGGAACAAGAACCAGAAGGAAGTTTGAGTTGTGTAAGCCTGGAGGCCAGGGAGAGAGAGTTTCCTGACCTTCCAGCCCTCTCTGGACAGAAGTGGCTGCTGGGGGTCTAGAGATGCCTTCTCTCCTTGCATGAACCCCATGTAGAGTGAGACCCCACAACTAACGCCGCCACCCCCTGAAATTAAAGGAGCGGGGTTTGGATGTGGAAAGTCTTCCCGGATCTTCATCTGTGGCAGCCCCTGCCCTACCCCCACTGCCCCTAGCCACGGGAGCCCAAGTAATCCTTGGGAAGAGAGGATAATTAATTCAAAAAGGCCACATCCTGGGGCCTCGGCCCTTTGACAAGGGAGAGGAGGGGAGGCGAGCGCCGGGCAGGCCCGCCAAGAAGGCTGTTGGAATAATCCCCGTCTCAGGGCGAGATCATTCCAGCCCTAATGAGACTCTGGGCATTATCCACAAACGCATTGTCCACGGTGGCCAGGAACAGGGCGAGACCAACTTTATTTCTGAATTTGGACTGACTTAAAGAAGTGGCATCACATTTGAAGGGCACCCAATCAATCTGTTGCCCTCGCTGCATGAAATTGTATCTGCCTGCCACTTCCTATCTCGCCGGGCGCAGCTGGGCTGTAAGTCATTGGTGATAACATTCTTTATGATGCCGTCGTGTTTATGAACTGTGCCTGGAAAGAGATGATAGAAATATGCAGCAATATGCAAAGGCACGGGCGGGGTGGGTGGGGGGAAGGGGGAGCAAATGTGAGTTGCCAGGGCAACGGCAGGGCTATTTTGGGCATCGGATTTTGCGGATGATGAAAACCATTTTCCTGCAATGGTTGGACTCTCCCCTCCCCCTTCCTGGAGGCGATAAATGCAGCACTGAATATTTAGAAAGGGGATGGCTTAATTTCTTAATTAAAAATTATGATCTTTTCCCTCCTGCCTCCTTTAAAAACGGATGAAAAAAATCGAAGGGTGTTGATAAGCGTTGGTGAGTGGAAGGCGCGCGTTCGTTCTGGTGGAAGGAGACGTGTGAATAATGCGCTCATCTTTACTGATGCCTGCCACCTCCCCCACCACGCTCATCCACCACCTTTCACCCACACCGACTTAACTCTGATAAACTCCCCAAGCAAAATCCCGGAGCTCCAGACCGCAGCATAATCTCAAAACCTCCAGGTGTTTATAAGCAAGCTGAATTCCAATGAGTCTCGGGGCAACTTGGCTTCCGACGAGACGGCTGGAAGATGGCTCCATCTCTGGACACAGATGTCCCTGAGAAACAAAAGCTCAGGACCAGGGGCTGGGACGATGCCCTGCTCCTGCCCCCCAATCTAAGACACAAGCTTCCCAGAGGAGAGACTCGCCCTCTGCAGGTGCTGGGCTGCTGATGTCAGCCTGGTCAGCTCTGCACCCAAAGGGCGGTGAGGCTGGTGCCTGCCTGGATTTGTGCCCGTGTCCCACGTGCCGTGTCTGTTTCCATACAGAGGAGAAGCTGATGGGTTTCAACCTTGCCTCCTCCCTGCCATTTCCTCAGTTGCTCTCCCAGTAGGGTCCCCTGACTGGCAGCCACAACTGCAGGATCACCTGGGGATTTGTGGAAAATGCAAAATTTGGGGGTCCCACTCCAGACTTACTGAATCAGAACTAGAGGGGGGTTCTGAGGAACCCCCCCACAGGCAAGGCTGATGCAGCTGCAGGGTGAGAACTACCTGTTA
This sequence comes from Cheracebus regulus, assembly GCA_963574635.1. NCBI lineage: Eukaryota > Metazoa > Chordata > Mammalia > Primates > Pitheciidae > Cheracebus > Cheracebus regulus. Next base: position 26,705 of record CAUYQU010028731.1, read on the forward strand.
AAGACAGGTAGTGCCCAGGTATGCTTGATCCTGTCCCCTTGCCTGCCACACACCCTGCCTCATACCTGCAGGTGCTCAGAAGTGGGTGTGGAATGAATGGATCTCGGAGATAACCCTGCAGTATAATCTCCTACCTTCCAGCTGCTGGCCACCTGCCTGCCACCCCAGCATGCTCTGGTGTGTGATGGGAGAGCTGAGGGTGGTGAGGACACAGCGGGTGATTTCCCATGCTCACAGCCCAAGGTCTGGGGTTGGAGAAGGATGGCTCATGGCAGACTGGCTGGCACCCCTCTGTCAGGTGCCCCTGTGAACAGGTCATTCAGACATGTCACTGAGTTCTGGATCAGGTCTAAGATATGCTCCTGGGTCCAGAAGTGTGTTGCAGGGCCAGTTGGGTTCTGGAAAGTTCCTTAGGTATCAAAGTTGGTGGAACAGAATGCATCTCATTGGAGGGGCGGTGGCTCTCACTCTGTGGTTGGAATGGGTCCATTCAGTTAACGTGGTGCTTCTGAACCTCTGGCTTTGTGACGGTGAGTCAAGCTGTGACTCCCAGTAACCCTTCCTGCCTACCCCCTCCACCAGAAGAAAGACCCCTGAAGATGTCTGTGAACCAGTTTTGGGAGGTTCTTTGGGATAAATTAGGAGAGAAGGTGGCTGGTGTCTTCAGTGTGGGCTCTTCTTGTGGGGATGTCACTTATCAGAACATTATTGCTCTGAGCCTGAAGAGAGTAAAATGATTCATGCTTTCTTTTGAAAACAAACTTTTAATTGCCTATCGGCCAAGTAATACATTCTTATGTAGAAAAATTGGAAAATATAGAAAGGCATGAAGAAACAAATTATCTACAGTTTTCCTGTCTAGAGATAAAAGATAATCTTTTTCTGCTTTTTTGTTCTTCTGTTTATTTTTACAGTTGAGATCATATTGTATTCTGCTTTTTTTAGCTACCATCATAATGTAAGCATTTTTCCATTGCCTTAAATAGTCTTCAATACATCCTTTTTATAGTGGCTGCATAATATTTTATAGTGTGGATTATCATAGTTAAGCTTTTTTTTGAGTAAATGATTTTCCATATCTCTTTCAGGCTATGGAAGTGACAGCTTGTGATTTTAATACCAAAGAAAGCCTAGAGCTCAGAGAGTGGCAGAGGTGAGTCCCTTTGTGTTGGACGCCTGGCATTTGAGTTGTGCAGAAGGAGGACAAGCCAGTCCATCTGGGGACTGGAGTTAGCTTCTGTGGTGACATTCATGGGTAAGAGACAAAATCACTTCCTCCAGGGCAAGTGGCAGCATTTGGCATTTTGCAGGTTGCCAGTGAGGTAATGGAGTCAAATAGAAGTTCACTGGAAGCTTCTTTTTAATGCCGTTGAATGGGGCTGTCAAAGGAGGAAGAGGAGGAGATGTCACTCTGCCACAACCGGCCCTCTGCAGAGCCTTGCATGCGTACCACCTGGCCCTCAGGTACAAGTCTGCAGAGCCATGCATACATACTGCCTGGCCCTCGGGTACAGGCCTGCAGAGCTGTGCATACATACCACCTTGCCCTCGGGTACAGATCTGCAGAGCCATGCATGTGTACTGCCTGCCTCTCAGGTACAGGTCTGCAGAGTTGTGCATGTGTAGTGTCTGTCCCTCAGGAACAGGTCTGCAGAGTCATGCATATATACCACCTGCCCCTCAGGTACAGGTCTGCAGAGTCGTGCATGTGTACTGCCTGGCTCTCAGGTACAGGTCTGCAGAGTCGTGCATACATACCGCCTGCCCCTCAGATACAGGTCTACGGAGTCATGCATGTGTACCACCTGGCCCTCAGGTAAGGTCTGCAGAGCCATGCATGTGTACCGCCTGGCCCTCAGGTACAGGTCTGCAGAGCTGTGCATGCATACCGCCTGACCCTCAGGTACAGGTCTGCAGAGTCGTGCATGTGTACCACCTGGACCTCAGGTGCAGGTCTGCAGAGTCGTGCACATGTACCACCTGGCCCTCAGGTACAGGTCTGCAGAGTCGTGCATGTGTACCACCTGGCCCTCAGGTACAAGCTGCAGAGCCATGCATGTGTACCGCCTGCCCCTCAGGTACAGGCTGCAGAGTCGTGCATGCGTACTGCCTGCCCCTCAGGTACAGGGAGGCTAGCAGCCTGGGACCTTGTGCTCTTTGGGTAGATGGATCTGCTGGCAGGGCCCTCCCCACTCCTGTGGGAGAAGAAGAGATCAGCCTGGAGTCTTGGGTAACATTTCTGCTCCATTTTCTCTCTCTATTTTGGGGTCCACACACCACGAATGAGAGTGGCTGAAAGGAAAATCGCGAATGAACAGAGTAATGAAGGTCAGCCCACACGGCGAGGTTTCCCACCTGCTCTACTCTGTCCTCTCTCCGATGACACCTCTAACTTTCCATGTCTCTGCAGCGCTTCTTTTGCAGGAGTTTGAACTTGCTACTTGTTTCCAAAGTCCTTCCACGTCCACTCTCTTTCTTCCCACCATTCCCATCACAGCCGGCTCTACCCACAGTGGACCCCAAAGGCCATAGGTGTGGTTAAACAACACTCGAACCATGGGGACTCTTTTGTACAAACAGTTATTTTGGCAGAATTTATTGCAGCATAAGTGTAGATACCCTGTGATCCGCCAGGGCAGGGGTCTCTACTGCAGTATTGACATGCAGGACCAGATAAAATTCTGTGTTGTGCAGGCCTGTCCTGAATGTTGTAGGATGTGCAACATCCCTGATCCCTACACACTAGATGCCAGTAGTAGGGTGCCCTGATCCCTACCCACTAGACCCACTCAGTCATGACAGCCACATATATGTGTCTTTCTTTTTTTTTTTGAGATCCAGTTTCGCTCTTGTTACCCAGTCTGGAGTGCAATGGTGCAATCTTGGCTCACCACAACTTCCGCCTCCTGGGTTCAAGCAATTCTCCTGCCTCAGCCTCCCGAGTAGCTGGGATTACAGGCGTGTGCCACTGCGCCCAGCTAATTTTTGTATTTTTGGTAGAGACAGGGTTTCACTGTGTTGACCAGGATGGTCTCGATCTCTTGACCTCGTGATCCACCCGCCTTGGCCTCCCAAAGTGCTGGGATTATAGGTGTGAGCCACTGTGCCCGGCCTCTTTTTTTTTTTTTTTTTTTTTTTGAGATAGTGTCTTGCTCTGTCACCCAGGCTGAAGGGCAGTGGTGTGAGCTCAGCTCACTGCAACCTCCAACTCCTGGGTTCAAATGATTCTCCTGCCTCCAAGTGATTCTCCTGCCTCAGCTTCCTGAGTAGCTGGGGTTACAGGTGCCTGCCACCAGACCTGGCTCATTTTTGTATTTTTAGTAGAGATGGGATTTCACCATGTTGCCCAGGCTAGTCTTGAACTCCTGACCTCAAGTGATCTGCCCACCTCAGCCTTCCAAAGTGCTGGGATAACAGGCATGAGCCGCTATGCCTGGCCCCAAATACGTCTTTCAACACCATCAGTTGTCCCCTGGTTAGAACTACCGATCTAGAACAGCATTTCCCAAAATGTGTCCTGTGGAACCCAAGTTTACTGGGATAGCAGTGAGTACTTTCTGAAAAACGAGCTTCTGAAATCAGCAGAGTTTGATAAACGGTGGGCTGAACACAGTTAAAAGATTTAACAGGACTCTGCTTTCATTTGCTTTGCATCGGTTTTCTCACTTCCGTTCTTTACCCGGCTTTCAGCAGAGTGTCCTCTCCCGTGATTCTTCCTAGATCACCTTCATTATTTTAGGGGTCTTATTTTTATTGTTTCTCCTTCCACTTCTTCTCTGTATTGCTCCAGATCACAAGGCATTTTCTCTTATCTATCCTGAGCTCTTGTATCTCTGACCTGTTCTTTTCTTTCATATAGGTTGTTGCCTTTAATTGGTGAAGACTTTGGCCACATTTTTCTTAGTTCAGGGGCAACACTTTTGGTGGTGTGCTGTGAGCAGCTCAGGGCTCTGCTGCCTCGGACGTGGGGTGCACAGCTCGTGTGCACATTCGCTTCCTGCTCTCCTTACTCTGCCCCGCCCTCAGGCCACGGCACTTTCCGGTTCCGAAAAGACGCCATTCTGAGGATAACAAGCCATGTTTGTCTGGCAGATGACCTGACATCACTGGGGAAGAAAACACAAGTGTTTGGCCTTGGTGGGGAATCATGTAAGCCTGTCTGTGAGTCTTGGAGACCAGCACCTCACGTGTTTAATGACAGCCTGGCTGGAGAACCACAGGTCAGAGAGGATCATGCCCAAAGAGGAACATTCTCGAAGGCAGAAGGTGGGCAGATGTGCCCAGATGAGTGGCTCTTCAGGAGTGGAGGGGCACAGCTTGTTTACCTGTGTTTATGAAGGGCGCCAGAGTAGACCACGTATATATCTCTTTCGTTCTTCTCACACATGCTTTCCAGGAGGTGTAGGAGAGAAGCGATGGCACCTGCTGCCTCTTTGCTAGACAAGGGGAGAGAAAGCACGCTGGCTATATGGGAACGCTTATTTAGGTTATAAATTCACTGCTCCGAATCTCTACATTGGATTACCACTGGCGGCGACTGGCTCTCTTATAGTATTTAGTTTTGTTTCAAAAGCCATTGGTGATTTTAACTCTCTCCCTCCTTGTAGGCTCTGGTCTTAAATATTACAGGACTGACACTAAATTCATCACCTTTCTCCTCCTTCCCTCCCCTCCTCCACACAGTTTCCTCGACATGGACCACATTGTTAAGAGAAGCAGGTCAGGCTGGGCGCGGTGGCTCATGCCTGTAAAACCAGCAGTTTGGGAGGCTGAGGCAGGCGGCTCACCTGAGGTCAGGAGTTCGAGACCAGCCTGGTCAACATGGTGAAACTTCGTCTCTACTAAAAGTACAAAAATTAGCCTAGCTGGGTATGGTGGCACACACCTGTAATCCCAGCTACTCGGGAGGCTGAGGCAGGAGAATCACTTGAACTGGGGAGGCAGAGGTTGCAGTGAGCCGAGATCATGGCACTGTACTCCAGTCTGGTAGACAGAGTGAGACTCTGTCTCAAAAAAACAAAGAGTAGCAGCTCAACTTTTAGGTTATGAGAGTTGGAGTCACTCATTGTCCCCATTCCTTCAAGCTCTAGACATTATCTGTCATTATCTGTCATCATGTTTATTAACTTTTTTCTTCCAGAATGGTTTTCCGCATCACCCCCAAAGCCTCTGCCCAGACAAACCACAGAAATGCCACAGGCAAAAGGATGGGTGTGAGAGCGTATGGCAGGGTTATGTGATTAGCTAGGAATTGCTGGTGGTCATTGATGTCCACGGAAGCTCCCTCTGGGGAAACAACTTTCTGCCTGAGACCTTAAGGACCAGCAGCGGGTAGGACTTCCAAAACGGGGATTCCTCCCTCCAGCCCGTTCCCATGGGCCTTCACCCTGGTCTTCCTCGCCTAACCCTTTGTGGAAGTTTTCTGGGGCTACTGTAGCCAAGTACCACACACTGCAGGGCTTGAAACCACAGGAGTGTGTCCGCTCACAGTTCAGAAGGCCAGAAGTCTAACAGCGAGGGGGTGGCAGGGTCAGCTCCTTCTGGGGGCTGCAGGGGAGGGTCTATCCCATGTCTCTTCATAGGTTCTGGGGGCTCCCGGCAACCTTTGGTGTCCTTTGGTCTGAAGCTGCCTCACTTTGATGTCTGTTCCATCTTTACATGGCCTTTGTGTGTGTGTGTGTTCTCTTTATCTTTTCTTTTCTTTTTTTTTTTTTGGTGAAATTGAGTCTCGCTCTTGCCTAGGCTGGAATGCAGTGGTGTGATCTCGGCTCACTGCAACCTCCACCTCCTGGATTCAAGCAATTCTCCTTCTTCAGCCTCCCGAGTAGCTGGGATTACAGGCGAGTGCCACCATACTCAGCTAATTTTTGAACTTTTAGTGGAGACGGTGTTTCACCATGTGGCCAGGATGGTCTCGATCTCTTGACCTCGTGATCTGCCTGCCTCGGCCTCCCAAAGTGCTGGGATTGCAGGCGTGAGCCACCACGCCCAGCCTCTTCTTTTTATTTTCTAAGGATACCAGTTATATTGTATTTAGGGCCCCCTATAATCCAGTAGGACCTCATCTTAACTTTAATGACACCCACAAAGGCCCTATGTATACAGTAGGCCACATTCACAGGTTCTGAATCTTGAACCATGAATTTTGGGGAGACACGATTCAACCCAGTACACCCTTGTTTAAGAACCTACCCAAGAGATTGTTTGAAGCCGTGCAATGAATCCCAGTTCCTGCATATCAAGTCCAGACTTCCTCGGCAGCCTTTAATTAATTAATTAATTAATTTTTTGAGACAGAGTCTCACTTTGTCAACCAGGCTGTGGTACAGTGGGGCAATTATGGCTCACTGCAGCCTCCACCTGTGGGGCTCAAGCTATCCTCCCACCTCAGCCTCCTGAGTAGCTGGGACTGTAGGTGCGACCCACCATGCCTGGCTAATTTTTTTTTTTTTTTTGTAGAGACAGAATCCCTACATTGCCCAGGTTGGTCTCAAACTCCTGGGCTCCACTGATCTTCCTGCCTCAGCTTCCCAGAGTGTTGGGATTACAGGTGTGAGTCACTGTGCCTGGCCCAGGCTGAGTTTTTTGGTCTTTTTTTGTTTTTTGTTGTTTTGAGACAGAGTCTCTCTCTGTCCCCCAGGCTGGTGCAGTGGTGGGATCTCAACTCTTTGCAACCTCGGCCTCCCTGGCTCAAGCGATTGTCATGCCTTAGCGTCCCAAGTAGCTGGGACTACAGGTGCGTGCCATCACACCTGGCTAATTTTTTTGTTTTAGTATAGGTGGGGTTTCACCATGTTGCCCAGGGTGGTCTCAAACTCCTGACCTCAGGCTATCCACGTGCTTCGGCCTCCCAGAGTGCTGGGATTACAGGTGTGAGCCACCACCCCTGGCTGAGGCTGAGGTTTTACAAATGCTTCATTCCGATCTAAAGACTAACCCTTATATCCTGCCACCCCCAGTCCGTCTTCTCAATCGAGCTCATGTTCCCTGCCATGCCCACGCCTCTTCTGGCCATGCCTCCTGCCCTTGTTGAAGGAGACATTGCCCCTGTCCCGGGGTACCCCTGTGGTCCCCAGCTTTGGCCTGTCTTTTCCATGGCTGCACCAAGGCTCTTCACCCATGGCCCTCCATTCCCATGAATTCTCTCGGCCTGTGGACAGCAGGAATTAGGAAGCCCCAAGGAATCAGCCTCTCCAGGGAGCAGCCCTTATCCAGCAGCTGGTGGGAGTAGGTGAATGAAGATCTCATCTTCCTTGCTCTCAGTGGGATGATTCTGAGGTGCACCGCAAGGATGCCATTTCCCAGAGTTCCCCAGTGGGAGTAAGCTCCGTCCTCTCTCGGAGGAGACACATTGCTACCCCATGCTTTTAGGGCTGCCTCACCTCCCCTGCAGGTGCTTCCCACCACCGCCTGCCACATCCACTCCCAGAAACCCTGCAGCAGGGTCCCCTTCAATGAGGAACCCAGACTCTCAGTGCTTTCCACACTTAAAATGCCTACCCACAGCTGATATCAAATGAATGCTCCAAGCCAGCTCCGCTTCCTTCTCCACAGTTCCTAGGATGACATCAGCCTGCACAATCTCTCCTTTCTCAGAACTATGAGTGTCGCAAGAGTCAGGCCCCTTTGGCCTTTCTGCTGCTTTTTGGCTTTGAGTGTGATTTCTCTTTCAGAGACCATGTTTCTCGCATCTCAAATGGAGCACGTCAAAAAACAACTTCCTAAAATTTCCCCAGACCTTGTATAAAATCTGTGCTTCCTCCAAGTCTGTAAAATTGTGTTCCTTTTTCCTTGTCCTGTGCCATTTTTTTCCACAGGCTTATTTTTTCCCTTGCCTTTTGTTTGTTTGGTTGGTTTTTGAGACAGAGTTTTGCTTTTGTGGCCCAGGCTGGAGTGCAGTGGTACGATCTCGGCTCACCGCAACCTCTGCCTCCCAGGTTCAAGCAATTCTCCTGCCTCAGCCTCCTGAGTAGCTGGGATTACAGGCGTGTACCATCATGCCCTGCTAAATGTTGTATTTTTTTTTAGCAGAGATGGGGTTTCATCTTGTTAGCTTAATTAGGTTCCAATTGTCAAATTTTTGGTTTTGTTGTGTTTGCTTTTAAAGATTCAGTCATAAATTCTTTGCCTATGCCAATGTCCAGAAAAGTATTTCCTAAGTTTTCTTCTATGATTTTTATAGGTTGAGGTCTTAAAATTAAGTCTTTAATCCATATTGAGTTCATTTTTGTATATGGTGGGAGGTAGGGGTCAAATTTCATTCTTCTGCATATGACCGGCCAGTTTTCCCAATACCATTTATTGAATAGGGTGTCCTTTCCCCTTTATTTATTTTTGTTGGCCTTGTCAAAAATCAGTTGGTTGTAGTTATGCAGCTTTATTTCTTGGTTCTCTATTCTGTTTCGTGGGTCTCTGTGTCTATTTTTGTACCAGCACCATGCTGTTTTGGTTACTGTAGCCTTGTAGTGTAGTTTGAAGTCAAGTAATGTGAGCCTCCTCTTTTGTTACTTTTGCTTAGGATTGCTTTGGCTATTTGGGCTCTTTCTCAGTTCCATATGAATTTTAGAATGGTTTTTTCTAAATCCATAAAGAATGACATTGGTAATTTGATAAGAATTGCATTGAATCTGTAGATACTTTGGGCAGCGTGGACATTTTAATGATATTTGATTTTTCAAATCCATGAGCATGGAATGTTTTTCCATTTGTTTGTGTCATCTATGATTTATTTCAGCAGTGTTTGGTAGTCCTCCTTCTAGACATCTTTCACCTCCTTGGTTAGATATATTCCTAGGTATTTGTGTGTGTGTGTGTGTGTGTGACACATGTAAATGGAACTGCATTCTTCATTTGTTTCTCAACTTGAACATTATTGGGGTATAGAAATGCTACTGATTTTTGCATATTGGTTTTGTATCCTGAAACTTTACTGGTCACTTATCAACTCTAGGAGTCTTTTGGTGGAATCTTTGGGTTTTCTAGATATAAAATTATATCATCAGTGAAGAAAGATAATTTGACTTCCTCTTTTCCAATTTGGATGCCTTTTATTTCTTTCTCTTGCCTGATTGCTCTGGCTAGGACTTCCAGTACTATGTTGAACAGGAGTAGTGAGAATGGACATCCTTGTCTTGTTTTAGTTCTTAGGGGGAATACTTTCCACCTTTGCCCATTCAGTATGATACTGGCTGTGGGTTTGTCATAGATGACTCATTATTTTGAGGTATGTACCTTTGATGCCTGGTTTTTTGAGAGCTTTTATCATGAAGGGATGTTGGATTTTATCAAATGCTTTTGTCTGCATCTATTTAGATGATCATGTGGTTTTTGCTTTAAATTCTGTTTATGTGGCGAATCACATTTATTGATTTGCATATATTGAATTGTCCTTGCCTCCTTGGAATCAAGCCCATTTGAACTTGTTGGATTATCTTTTTGATGTTTTGCTGGATTCAGTTTGCTAATATTTTGTTGAGGATTTTTGTGTCTATGTTCATTAGGGATATCGTGATTTCTTTGTTGTTGTATCTTGGCCTCAGGGATCTTTTATAAGGACCCGTAATCCCATCCATGATGGCAGATCCCTCACAATCTATCATCCCCCAAAGGCCCTACCTCTTAAAACTAGCATTTGGGGATTACATTTCAACATGTGAATTTTGAGGAGACATAAACATTCAGACCATAGCACCCTCTTACCACATTTTTAAGTGTGTAGTATAGTATTGATAAGTATAAGCACAGTGGTGTACAGAAGACCTCTAGAACTTTTCATCTTGTGCAACTGAAACTTTATACATGCTGAACAGCTGTTCCCCACTTCCCTCTCCCCACCTCCCGGCAACTAACCATTGTACTCTCTGCTTCTATGAGTCTGACTATTAGATACCTTATGTGAATGGAATCATGCATTGTTTTTCCTCTGTGTCTGGCTTATTTTGCTTAGCATTATGTCCTCCAGGTTCATGCATTGCATATGGCAGGACTTCCTTCTTTTTAAAGGATGAATGATATTCCATTGTATTAACCATATTTTATTTATTCATTCATCAGCAAATGGAGAGTCAGGTTACTCCCACATCTTGGCTATTGTGAATAATGCTTTTTTTTTTTTTTCTCTTGAGACAGAGTCTCACTCTGTTGGCCAGGCATGATCTTGGCTCACTGCAACCTCCACCTCCTGGGTTCAAGCGATTCTCCTGCCTCAGCCTCCTGAGCAGCCGGGACTACAGTCACGTGCCACCACACCTGGCTTATTTTTGTATTTTTAGTAGAGACAGGGTTTTGCCATGTTGGCCAGGCTGGTGTTGAACTCCTGACCTCAGGTGATCTGCCCACCTCAGCCTCCCAAAGTGCTGGGAGTACAGGCGTGAGCCACCACGCCCAGCCTGTTATTGTGAGTAATGCTGCAATGAACACAGAAGTGCAAATATCTCTTCAGGGTCCTGATTTTGGTCCTTTTGAATAAGCACCCAGAAGTGGGATTGCTGGATCCTATGGTAATACTATCTTTAATTTTTCAAGGAGGCTCCAGACTGTCTTCTACAGCAGCTGCACCATTTCACATCCCACCAATCGTGCACAAGTGCACCAACCTCTTCACATCCTCACCAACACTCGTTATTATTATTATTATTTTTGAGATGGAGTCTCACTCTGTACCCCAGGCTGGAATGCAGTTGCGTGATCTCAGCTCACTGTAACCATCTCCCAGGTTCTGGTTTAAGCAATTCTCCTGGCTCAGACTCCTGAGTAGCTGGGATTATAGGCACGCGCCACCATGCCCAGCTAAGTTTTGTAATTTTAGTAGAGATGGGGTTTCGCCATGTTGGCCAGGCTGGTCTCGAACTCCTGATCTCAGGTGATCCGCCCGCCTCAGCCTCCCAAAGTGCTGGGATTACAGGTATGAGCCACCGTGCCCAGCCTTATTATTATTTTTTAAATGGCTGCCCTAACAGGTGTGAGGTGATATTTCATTGTTGTTTTATCTACATGATCAGTAATGTTAAGCATCTTCTTATGTTCTAATGAGAACATGTATGTATTCTTTGAAGAAATGCCTGTTCAAATCTTTTGCCTGTTTTTAAAAATTGGGTTGTGGTTTCGCTACTGAGTTGTGGGAGTTCCTTATATTATTATGAATATTAACCCTTATCAGATATGTGGTTTGAAAATATCTTCTCCTGGCTGGGCAAGGTGGCTTATGCCTGTAATCCCAGCACTTTGGGAGGCTGAGGCGGGTGGATCACCTGAGGTCAGGAGTTTGAGACCACCCTGGCCAACATGGTGAAACCCCATCTCTACTAAAAATACAAAAATTAGCCAGGCATGGTGGTGGATGCCTGTAATCCCAGCTGAGGATTACAGGAAGCTACCACCTGAGGCAGAAGAATCACTTGAACCCAGGAGGCAGAGGTTGCAGTGAGCCGAGATTGCACCATTGCACTCTAGCCTGGGCAACAGAGCAAGACTCCCATCTAAAAAAGAAAAGAAAATATATTTTCCCGTTCTATAAGTTGCCTTTTGTTATTTATTATTTATTATTATTTTTTTGAGATGGAATCTTGCTTTGTCGCCCTCCTGACCTCAGGTGATCCACCCACCTCAGCCTCCCAAAGTGCTGGATTACAGGTTGGTCTTGAACTCCTGACTTCAGGTGATTCACCCACCTTGTCCTCCCAAAGTGCTGGGCATACAGGTGTGAGCCACCTCTCCTGGCCCCATAGGTTGCCTTTTAAATTTTATTTTTCAATTGACAATGAAAAGACTATATTTATTATGTACAACATGTATTTATTATGTACAACATGTTCTTAAGTATGTACACATTAAGGAATGTCTAAATTGAGCTACTTAACATATACATTACTCATATACTTATCATCTTTGGTGGTGAGAACACTTAAAAAGTACTCTCTTGGCAATTTTCAAGAATACATTAGGCTTAATAGCATTCCATTGTGTATATAAACCACATTTTAGAAAATTCATTCATCCATTGATGGACACAAGTTGATTCCATATTTTGGCTACTGTGAATACTGCTGTAATAAACATGAGAGTGCAAATATCTCTTCGACATGCTGAGTTTATTTCCTTTGGATATGTACCCAGTAGTGGGATTGCTGGATCATATGGAGTTCTATTTTTAAATTTTTGAGGAACCGCCATACTGTTTACCAAAATGGCTATACTAATTTACATTCCCATCAACAGCATGCAAGGGTTCCCTTCTTCCACATCCTCAACAACACCTGTTATCTTTTGTCTTCTTCATAATAGTGATTCTAACAAGTGTGAGGTGACATCTCATTGTGATTCTAATTTGCATTTCCCTGATGATTCCTAATGTTGAGCATTTTTTTAATATACCTGTTGGCCATTTGTACATCTTCTTTGGAGAAACATCTATTCAGGTGCTTTGCCCATTTTTTAATTGGGTTATTAGTTTTCTGACTTCTGAATAGTTTGGGTTCTTACATACTTTGTATATTAATCCCTTGCCAGATGTAGGGTTTGCAAGTATCAGTTGCTACCCAAGCTGTCCTTGCTACGTGTAGAGGGACGCAACCTGTTCAGGGAGGAGGCGCCAGACATCTGGAGCACAGGGTTCCACCTTCCCTCCATCTGTGTCTTCGCAGATTGTGTTCTTCGCCATGGCTAGCTGGGATTTTAAAACTTTGGTTTTGTTGCTGTTACTCCACACCTCTTCAATTCTCGGTTAAGTCACTAGTGGCCTGAAACAAAATATAAGTGCACTGGGAAGCTTCCTCTGAGGGATGAGCCATTTTATAAAGTAAAACCTTCTGCCACAGGGAATGCCTTTTCATCATTAATTTGTCTGGTAAATATCACATTAGGCCAGGCTTTACAAAATCGGATCCTAGATGTGCTTCCCATGAAAACATGAACACATCTGCATTTGGGAGATCTGGGTAGCAGGACATAGAGCTGAGGGACCTTTCCAGAGGGTCCAGGTCCTCTCTGGAGGACAGTCACCATCTAGAACTATGTCTACAGGAACTGTTTCCATCCATCAAGATGTGGACGTGAAGGACCAGCCCACAGTAATAACTGACTCAGGCAATTCCATACATATTTCCCAAGCATTCCCCATGCCCTGGGCTCTGAGAGCATCCCCAGAGGAAGCTGGTGCATCCTGCCCTTGGCAAGGTTAGGCTTCTGTCATGCCCAGTGCAATATGGTCAGCTCCCAAGACCCCTACCTAGCCAGGGAGAGGAGGGGATTGGAGATAAATTGTGAAGTCACTTCAGCCCTTTTTATTAGCTTGTTTCCAGCCCCAAGTGCTGCTGCAGGTATGAGAGAAGCAAAGCCCTGTGCACAGCTCCAGGGGAGTCAGCATGCCAGTGAGCAGGAGAGAAAGAAAGCTCCTTAAATGACTCCTGCGGAAAAAGTGCCCCGAATGGGCGCATCTCACGTTGACATGCACACAGGTCACCTGGGCGTCTTGTCAGAATGCAGATTCTGATTCACTGGGTTGGGGTATGGCCTGAGAGCCTGCATTTCCAGTTTGCCTAGCTGATGCTTATGCAACTGATCCTGACCCACACTTTGAGAAGCCAGGTAGAGCCCCATGACCAGCAGGGGAAGGGTCACAGGGAGCCATGGTGATCAGGGGGGACACTGCAGGCTGCTGGGGCTGCCTTGGGCCTTGAAGGAGGAACAGGATGGAGACAGTACTGGCTGTGGAGGCCAGAATATCACAGGGGAAGAGTGGGGCTGGAACGGGCGGAAGGGGAGGCCCCTAGCCCCTGCCTAGGCTGCTTTCATTCTGTAAAGAGGTTTTTACTCTCTAGACCTTCCAATTTCCTGGAAGTGAAGATCTGACATGCACTGACCCAGGAGGTGAAAACCAAAGGATGGGTGAACAGGCACACTCTTCCTCACTTAATTCAACTGGAATCAAAGCAACAGGGAGGTGGAGGTGGGGCGGGGGTTGGGGAGAGGCGTGGTGGTGGGAGAAGGGCTTTCTCAGGGAGGCAAGTTCCTGATGGTGGGGAATGGGTAGGGGCAGCAGGTGGCAGGGGTTTCTGTGACCTGGACCTGTGATCCTCTTGCTTTGGGGCAGCCAGTGGGCCCACGAGCCATCCAAGGGCAAAGTTTGTGCTTCTAGACATTTCTTTCCAAGGAAGCGATTAGCCAGCCAGACCTGTTGTCCTTTCGCAAGCAGCCAATTACCCAGGAAAATGTAATTACCCATTTGCTTTGTTATTAGCGCACAGCTAAGAAGATTGAAGCAATCGCCCCTTTCATGGTATTTCAAAGCTTACTCACAGGATGCATCCCTGATATTAAACACAATGAGACGTTTTTGAATTCAATTAAGTATTTGCCTACTGTGACTCTTTATTCATTGCAAATTGTCCCAGTAAATAATCTGCATCAAAAGTCAGAACCAATCCCCATTAGTTGTTTAGATTAATTAATGTGTCCCCCTGGAGCTACCCAAATCAATTCAATTTGAACGTCAACAACTTGGCGATGGAGTTTCCCAGGTTGGCATTAAGACAATATTAAACCTGCAATAAGTCACATTTAAAATGTTAATTCAGAGAAGCTCTCCATTTAGAGCATTTAATTAAATCCTTAAATAAACTGCATGGGCTCAGTACCAGATGGTTCTGCATTTTCATTGCAGTACAGAGCCTTGAAGTCATTGTGAGAAGTAATATTGGAGGCGCGGTGAAGATAACCAGGATATATAGAGTAATAAAATCTAATCTTGTTTCCAGCGGGGAGATTCAGTGTATGTACACAACCCGGGCTCAAATTGTAAGTTAATTACATTAACCCCAGTGTACTCCGGGATCTGAGCAGCCAGAGATGAAATTAGTCTTTTTCCTATCATAAGATTCTTTTCAACTTCACTATATTAATTTTTAGCCAAATACTTACTCATAAGGAAAATTGAAGTTAATGTAACCAAAGATAAAGTAATGCAGCCTTAATATTCTGAAGGGATTATGGAGACCCATGAAAATATACTCTGCAAATATCACTGGCTTGGAATGGATTTATGGAGTTGGGGGTGGGGAAAGGAAATGAAGATGCCAAGAAGACCCTTGTCCCTGCCCATTTCCCCCCTGCCAACCTAGGGTTGATAAAGGACCTAATGTAGGAAATTTAGTCCTTGGAGCAAACAGTCTCCCAGGGGCAGTGGAGGGTGCTGGCAGGGGTGGGGTGAGACAGATGGCCTCTGAGAGCAGTCATGCCTTCATCTCAGGGACAGGTGAGAGGCGCAAGTGTCCCCTAGCAGCAGGATGACCTCTGTCCGCCTCCTGGGTGGCCCAGGAATTTCCATGGCTGAGCCTCTTCCTCTCCCTCCCGAGAGCATCCACCCTCCACAAGGAGAGGTGAGACTAGCCAGGCTTCCTGGTCTTTTCCTTGGGATGTCAAGGGACCGTTGGCTCCTCTGTTTGCCAACCTGAGACCCTCAGGCAGCACCCTGAGTTACCACAGTGGTCCCATGGTGACTGAATATCTATAGCAAACTTTTTTTTTTTTTTTTTTTAAGAGTTTCCTCCAAAAGTCTATCCATTCTCCAACAACTAAGAAAAAGGACACATCCCCCAATCAGTCTTGGGAGCCTGCATTCCCAAGGGGCTACAGTTCCCACTGCTCTGCCATCACCCTGCTGTCTGGGGAAATAAAGCCAACCTGAAACCTTGTGAGTTGTCTCAAAGGTAGTTTTCTGCTCTGATAATTCCAAGTGAAGCAGTAGGAACTGAATTTCTGATAGCCTCATCCCGGGAAACGACTCTGTTGTGACCCGGCACTCACCTTCACTTGACCTTCTGTGATCCTAGCCCTCTGCCCGATGCCTGGTGCCATCTTACCCTCCCAAACTGGAATATCCCGAACCCCTTTGGACCCTCCCCCTCCATTCTGGTCTTTGGTCTGAGAGAAATGATCACAGCTTCGGGAACCTGATTCTGCCAGGCCTCTGGACAGAGCATCCATTTAGCTTCCTCTTCTGTCCTGACCTTGACTGCTGTGCCTGTCACTCAAGCATCCCCACACTGAGGTGGCTCATAGCTTTCATCTGAATGCCAACTGCAATTGATTCTTGTTGAGTGGTTGTTCACAGCGTTAAGAAGGATTCTGAGCCTGAATGCAGTCTCCAGGAGGAAGAGAACACGCATATGTTAGCAATATGTGTCATGTATGTGGGTTTGTGTGTGTTGCTTACAGTATGAATACTTTCCAATGTTTTTAAATGAAAACATATTAATGGCTACACCATAATTTAATTCCATTTTTTGTTTTTGCCTTTTTTTCCCCTTCACTAGTAGGGTAAATGACACATCTTTGCACATGAGCCTTTGAATGTCTGACCATTTGTTCAGGTAGACACCTAGAAAGGGACGTATTAGACCAAAGATTGTGAACAAAGACCAAGTTACTTAAAAGTTGAGCTCTTTATTATGACTGCATATTCCTGCACATGTGAGTGCCAGGATGTTTATTACAGGAAAAAATTAATACATTTGTAATTAATAGCCCAAATTACAAATATTAATAACAGGTGGCTCCCATAGTAACCCAGTCCCTCCCCCAGCAGGCACCTGGCCAAACCTTAGCCCAGAGGGGCAAGAGGAGCTGTTTCCGGGTTCATTCTGGAGCAGCTGGGGTGGCCCTGTTTGCAGGTCCTCTCCTGGGGTCCATGCTGTGCCTGGGTTCCCTCTGGCCTGAAATGGAATGATCGATTCTTTGTGTTGGAGCATAGATGGTAAGGACGCCCAATCACCATCTCAAACTGCTCAAAGCAGAGATTGAGCGGAGCACAGACATTCCTAATTATTCAAATTAAGCGATCACAAGAGCAAGATTTAAAGCCATAAGCAGGGCGTGATTGTGTTCTCTCTCAATAGCTTCCTTCTCATCATTCCTGGTCATAGAATCAAAGACCTTAGAGCTAGAAAGAAAACAGGAGGTTGGGTCCAGCTGTCTCATTGGACAGAGGAAATGGGAAGCTCAGAGAAGTTAAGCGGTTTCACCGAGCCACACAGCCCGTTCGCAGCAGGCTGAGTCCTGGTTCAGTGGTCTTGCCACCACACCTTGCTTGCAGCCACCCCTGTTTACACATCCTCACCTTCCAAGGCGCTGCCGTCCCTGGGGCTCACACTCACTCTGAGTCCGGCGCCCTCCCTGCTCCATACCCTTCAGCTGCAGACACCTTGCTATTTCTTGCGGCTTCATTCTACAGCACACGGCTGATGCAACTGCCTCCACATTTCTCTCGTTTGGCTCTTCTGCCTGGTTCCATGTGGTAAAGGTGAGAAGAGGTCAATCCTGGTTATGTTGTGTCTACATCCGTATGGTATGCTCGCTCCACTTTTTTTGGTGGGGGGACAGAGCCTCACTCTTGCCGCCCAGGTTGGAGCGCAGTGGCAAGATCTCAGCTCACCGCAACCTCAGGCCTCCCGGGTTCAAGCGATTCTCCTGCCTCAGCCTCCCGAGTAGCTGAGATTACAGGCGTCTGCCACCACACCCGGCTAATTTTTGTATTTTTAGTGGAGACGGGGTTTTACCATGTTGGCCAGGATGGTCTCAAAGTCCTGACTTCAGGGGATCCACCCGCCTTGACTTCCCAAAGTGCTGGGATTATAGACGTAAGCCACAGCACCAGCCTGCCTGCTCCACTTTGTAAAGGAGATAATAAAACAGAGCTTGCTTGTGTTTGGTTTGAATCTGTTTTGGAGAGAGCACCACCTTCTTGCCGCACATGAAAGGGAGAAAGGTCAGCCTCACCCGAAGTAGGTGAACTGAGCGGGATGAGGGCCCTGGGACCCTGTGTTTCCCGCCAGGCCTCTGCCTCTCTTGGCCCTGGACCCCATCTCAATTGTTGTCTCATGAATCCTCCCAGTGTATAAAGAGTACAAGGGGTGGTCTAGGCTCACAAGCATTTACTGAGCACCTGCTATGTGCCAGATGCACTCCCTCCTCACACGGGTCCTGTGTAGGAGGATCATCACCCCATTCTACAGATGCAGGGAGCGAGGCCTGAATTCATCAGGAAGGGTCTGAGGCCACACAGCTGGTAAAGGGCAGAGAGGACACTGGAGGCCAGGGCCTTTCACTCCACGTGCGGGCTCTTGTCCTGGCCCCGCTGGCTGCTCTGAGGGGGGTCACTGAGCTGGGCACAGCTTGAAGCCTCCCTGGTTCCCTCCAGTCAAGACTGGACGTTCCCTCTAGACCGCAGCCACTGTCCTTCCTCACCAGGCAGCTTCCGTCATGTTTTCCAGAATCAGGCTTTCCTACCCGTCTCTCACACCACTTCCTGTTCAGGATCCAACTTTCTCTGCCCTGAAGTCCCTGCAGGCATGGGCACCTGTACCAGGCTTGCTCAGTGGGAGATGGGTTCACAGCCTCTCATCTTCCCTGCTCGCTGCCCTTGGGACTGTCTGAGTAAAGCTCAACACCATCCCTTCTCTCAACCCCGCCCCATGTCACCACTCAAACTGACAGCACCAACCCTTCCTGCCCTGCTCAAATCCCAACCCTCACCTTCTGGGCTGCCCCTGCCTGCCCAGATCACCTTCCTGCTGAGAAAATGGAAACATTAAACTCTCAATCCTCCTCAGAGATCATGAGCCAAGAGCAAGCTGCACATCAAATTGATTTTACTTCTCCAGGTTCTGGCGAAGGCAGTGACTTCGGGCCACAGGCGGGGAGGGCGGGGTTATTTTTTCGAGGCTCGCCGGTGCCTCTCTGCCCTTTCCTTCTGGCTGCCTCATGATTCTTGCAATGTGACAAGCTCTGCGCAGTCCCAGGGCCAGAATACAGGGCGAGCCTTGTGCTCCCCTGGGGCAGGATGGGGGTGGAGGGATGCAGGAAGTGCTGAGCCCACAGCATTGTCCCTTCCCAGGGCCCTACCGAGAAGCTGTCCCGTCACTCGTAAAGAGCCTGAAAGATGAAAAGGATCTCTCTCTTATTCTTATAACATGCTTTGTCCAGAATTCACGATGAAATATTTTCTCCAGAACGTTTTATGCTGTTAATGATGTAAAATGAAACTGACTGTTGTCAGACCATTCTCAATGCCTCCCCTAACCCTGAAGATGGTGGGACCTCAACTCACCCTTCTGGAATGTCGCAGATCCTGGCCCCAGCTTGCGCCATGGCAGCGCTCCAGGAGCCTGAGGTTAATCTGTCTAATACAGCATCCTGGAGAGCATGTGCAGACACAGAAGTACCCTGTGCCCTGCAAAGCAGGGGGCCAGGTGAGCATTTTGTCAAATCTGTCATGTGCTCCCTCTGTGTGGCTGCCCTGGAGGCTCTGAGGAGGCTGGCGGGGAGGCCCTTGGCTGTTCCAAACCACCTCTATAAATAGCCGGCTTCAGGAATTCACTGGGAGCCAGGCTGTTTTTATAGGCTTGTGTCTTCATTTTTCCAGTAATCCAGCTGAGTGCTTCTGGACCAGGGCCCCCCCGCCAGGGAACTGAGAGCCCCACATCTGCCGAAGGCAGAAAATTTGCAGGGGTCAGGGAAAACTCCTTCTCTGCCATTTAAGAAGGGACAGTGGGGACCGAGGCTGCCAGCCCGCCTGGCTCATGACTCTTGGACTGCCTGGCTTTGTGGCCAGTATGTGACTGTGGTTATTTGGGGCAAGTGGCAGTGCCCAAGTCCAAACACATCTCCTTCTGGGCCTGTCCCTCGCTGACACATCTGGTAAGCATGAGATGGAGACAGAGAATGCTGTGTAACAGGAACCAGTGCTGGGCTGTCCCAGGCGTCCTTTACGGAGAAGACTCTTTTTATGGGGTCTGAACTCTTCTGCTATTACATAATGGTGTGAATTTCTTCTCAGCAGCCAGTGACCGGCCAACAGTTCGAGTAGGGCAAAGCCAGTGATGGGCAGGGTTTCATTTCTCATCAGTGGCATGAGGGGGGTACCCTGGGGGGTCTCCGGTCCCGCTGAGATTCAATTCTGTAACCTCGGCCAAGCACCTGGGGAGCCGAGGGAGTTGGTACCAGGAGTGGGGTCCACAGGGCTCTATGAGTGGGTGGTTAGGGGTGGGGAGAGGCCACGGAGGTCAGGGCAGGGCTGTACTTGCTCAGAAGACCTGATGGCAAAAAGTCCTAGGAAAGCTGGTCTCCGTCCATGCTCAACACACTGGTCCTTGTGAAGGCAGAGGGAGGAAAGGGACAGCCAACCCTGGGAAGGGAGAGCCCAAGGGAGGGGTGGACGGAGCACCCACGAGAATGAGGAAGAGGAGATTCTATTCAGCACAGTCTGCCTCAGAGGAGAAGTCTGGGGTCAGGCAGAGACTGAGGGGCCTGCCCCTTGGGGCCCACTGGCCATGACTCAGTGCCGAAGCCCCGCCTCCCCAGCCTCCTTGCTCTGAGCCCCATTCTTGAGTATCTCCTGCTCTCCTTCCTGAACTAGCCTTGACCTCACGTTGCAGCTGCTGCTCCCTGGCTTCATTCATTCAGGAGAGATCTATGGACCACCCCCACGATGCACGCTCACTCTCTGTTCAGACCTGATGCTGGATCCCGAGCCCCGCACTGCGGACCCTGGCGTTCTCCCCACAGCACAGCTCACCTTTACCCTTTTGATGTTGCCGCTTCCAGCTGTTCCAGGGAGATGCCTCCAGCCACACCCTGGATGCAGACCTCAAGCAGCCACCCCAGACCCAGCAGAGGAAGCAGCAGCGTGGGTAGTGCGAGTGGGCAGGGCCAGAGTCATGACTGCGTTTGGGTGTGATTCGGGTTCATTTAACAGAGCAGAAGTGACATTAAAGGGGAAGAAGAAGTAGGTGAAGACATAGCTGAAAGCAGATATTAGCCAAACTCTTACTCTAAGGAGAAGTGAGGGGTGAGAAGCCTTTCATCCCTCACTGCTGACTTATCTCCAGTTCCCCAGGTACCAGACTGCAGCAGGGTGGGAGCAGGCTCCAGGGAGATTCTTGCCTGGCACCCAGCCTGACACTCTGCAGTGGTAGTTGGTTTGTCATTGCTGTTGGAGTTCTTTTTTTTTTTTTTTGAGATGGAGTCTCATTCTTGTTGCCCAGGCTGGAGTGCAATGGCTCAATCTCAGCTCACTGCAACCTCCACCTCTTGGGTTCAAGGGATTCTCCTGCCTCAGCCTCTTGGGTAGCTAGGATTACAGGCACCCACCACCACACTCAGCTAATTTTTTTGTATTTTTAGTAGAGACGGGGTTTTACCTTGTTGGCCAGGATAGTCTCGATCTCTTGACCTCGTGATCCGGCCACCTTGGCCTCCCAAAGTGCTGGGATTATAGGCGTAAGCCACTGCCATATTTGCCATTCTTATGTAATCACTGTCATAAGAGTGCATTTGTTCAAGAATCCACAGACGAGAGGTGGAGGCTCTGGCAGGGCTGGGGCGAAGGATGCCTGCCTGGGACACCATAGAGATCCTTACCTTCCCAGGTGACCCATGGGAAGTGACAGAGAGGAGGTAAATGTCAAAGCCCTAAGGGTGCCTGCACCCCGGCCTGCCAGAGGGCGGGACCTTGCCCACTTTTGCAATGCATCTTCAAGTGGGGGCCTCCTTGACACATGGGCAATCCTCACTTCTGGTCGCCTCTCCTGCCTTTGACTAATGGCTGACCTGACATCTTTCAGCAAGTGACCTTGTTGCAGCTGGTAATTCAAATATCTTTCAGTGTCAGAAATAATAAGCGCCACCATGAGATGAACAAGCAGAGCTTAAGTTGAGCACAGATTAATGGGGTTTTAATATTCCTAATTTAATCACTCCTTTCTGTGGCACTGTGGGCAACATGATGTAGCAGCTAATTATTTTTTTAAACCATGATGGGGATCTTTCCTAATCAATTTCATATTTAACATGAATGAAGGGAGGGCAGTGATTAATGGGAGAATAAATCTCAGCAAATAGGCACAGGCGAGCAATCAGTTAAAAATACAGCGAGGTGATTTTTCCTTCCCCTCTACTAAATTCTGCAGGGATGGGATGGGGCACAGTGTTAAGTCTCTTTCAATCTAGAAAGGGGAAATAAGTTAAAGATTAAAAAACTATTTTGGGTGAAAAGTCATAAACACATTTTCATTTTTTTAAATAGTGTAGACTTATAAGTATGGTGGAATTTTATGCGTCTTTCAATATATTCTAGTATTATGGCACTTTATACCTGCTACAATGTATACCAGCGAATATGTAGCATTTTATGCCTGCTACAATGTATACCAGTAAGTACCTGTTGTTTCATACCTGCTACAGTGTATAATGAGGAGTATTGTGGCATTCTATACTTGCTACATTATTTTTTATTTTTTAATATTATTATTATTATTTTTTGTAGACAGAGTCTCTCTCTGTTGCCCAGGCTGGAGTGCAGTGGCATGATCTCAGCTCACTGCAACCTCTGCCCTCCGGTCTCTTGCTCCTAGCAAGAGACCCAGGCACTGTCTATAGAGTGAGCACAAAAAAGGTGAGGGGAATCCTGGTGATACCAGCAGAGGTGGACAGTGCCTGCCCAGGAGGCTGGTCAGTTGCTTCAGGTCACATAAAGGAGGTGTGAGCTGGCATAGACCCCTGGTCAGGTCAGGAGGTGGCTGGGCAAGATGTGGACTTGCACCCAAGAAGCTATGAGTCCCCAAAGACCTGGAGTAGGCTCAGTGCATGCTAATATCCCCATCCCATGGGGACCCTTGGGCAGACTGCAGGACCCCCAGGACGAAAGAGAACCACTTAAGCATTTCTCATAACAAGCCTAGTTGGGCATCTTTGCCATGTTTTCATTCATTCATTCACCTGTTCACTTATTCATCCTTATTCATTCATCCAACCTTTGTTTGGCGAGTGCCTCCTGCTGGCTGTGTATTGTTGTGGGCATGAAGTATAACCACGAGCAAGAATTAAAAAAATAATAATTAATTCCTGCACTCGTGGAGATGACATTCTAGAGGAACAGGATGAACAACAAGAACAACAGAACACAGAAACACCATGCATCTTCAAAGGTGACAGTTTCTATGCAGAAAATAAAGCAGAAAGAGTGGAGGGCTGGGGCTTGGAGGAGCGCCCTGCCACGGCTTCCAGCAGAGCTTCACCAAGGAGCTGTGAGCGCAGAGCTGAAGGGACCTGATGGAGCCTGTGGCTTTGAGTACCACACAGATGCTGACAGCTCACAAACTGCGTATCTCCAGCATGTTCTCTCTCCAACTCCAGCTGGTAATTCAAATATCTTTGAATTCAAGGACATCTTCACAAAGAGATGCCCCTATACATGGAAGAGCATTCTGGGCAGCAGGAATGGCAGGACACAGGCTCAGAGGTGGGAGCCCACCTGGGCCTTGGAAAGACAGCAGCACCAGCCGCAGAGAGGCAAACTGAGGCCAGAGCAGCCGAGGAGCTGCAGGCTCTGTGAACAGGCAAGTCTGGATGAGGCCTTGGGTCGTGGTGAGGACTGTGGCTTCCTCTCCAAGTGAGTGAAGGCTGGAGAGTGACATCCGATTTGCATGTTAAAATGCTGGCTGTGATGATAGAGAACATCTATGTGGGCATGGGGAATGGGGAGGTGCAGGAGACTCGGAGGAGGTAAAAGATCATGGTGGCTTCCCCAGAGCGTTGGAGGTGGCAGTGGCAGGACCGGCTGGCCGCTGGGCGCATTCCAAGGTCGAGCTGGCAGCGTGTGCTGGCAGGTGGAGGGAGGGTGCAGGAGACTCGGAAGAGTCAAGGGTGAGTCCAAGCAGCTGGGAGGGAGCTGCCGTCAACTGAGATGGGAAGATTCGGGGTGTGGAGTCGTGGGAAGACAGGAGTTTGGGTATATCAGGCTCATTCAACGTCTGCATGAGTGAAGGGGATGAGGACGCAGTGGGATGTGTAAGTCCGGAATTCAGAGGAGAGAAGATGCTGGAGGTAGCCAGTTTGGGAGTTGCTGGCATCTGTGTGGTAGTCAAAGCTGCAAGGCCAATGAGGTTTCAGGGACAGTGAAGGTGGATACAGAAGAGAAGCCGTCCAAGCCTCCGGTGGCTCGTGGGGTCAGAGCATGAGAAGACAAGGGGTCCAACAAAGGAGACCAGGAAGGAGTGGCCAGGGGGGCAGGAGGAGACCCACGCCAAGTGGGGTCCTGTGGGCTAAGGGAAAAGAGTCCTCAAGGGAAAGGGAGGATGGGCAACTGTGTCCACACTGCGAAGGAGCAAGTTTGATGACCACTGAGAACCAACCACTGGACATACCACGTTGTGGTCAGCCACTGGTGGTCTTTTAACCATCAAACACACATAACGTAAAACTTACCATAGTAATCTTAATCCTTTTTTTTGAGATGGAGTCCCCCTCTGGCACCAGGCTGGAGTGCAGTGGCCCGATCTCAGCTCACTACAGCCTCCACCTCCTGGATTCAAGTGATTCTCCTGCCTCAGCCTCCCAAATAGGTGGGACTACAGGCGCGCACCACCACTGTCCGGCTACTTTTTGTATTTTTAGTAGAGACAGGATTTCACCATGTTGGCCAGGAAGGTCTCAGTCTCTTGACCTCATGATCCTCAGCCTCCCAAAGTGCTGGGATTACAGGCGTGAGCCACCACACCCAGCCCATAGTGACCATTTTTGAATGCGAATTTCCGTGGCCATAAGCACCTTCGTAATGTCATGCAATCATCAGCCCTGTTGCATTCCAGAACATTTTCCTTTCTCCAAAGGGGAGCTCCGCACTTGTCAGCAGTCAGTCCCCATCTCCCTCCTTCAGCCCTGCAACTCCTCATCTGCCTGCTGCCTCTAGGGCTTTGCCTAATCTGAGTGTTTCATATCCATGGAATCACACAACGTGGTCTTTTGTGCCTGGCTCCTTTCACTGAATGTCGTGTGTTCCACATTGTAGCACGTGTCAGTACTTCACTTCTTTCTATTCTACATTGGAATTTAATTGTTAAAAAATTGACAAAATTATATATATTTATGCTGTACAATGTGGTTTTGAAATACGTATGCATGGCCGGGTGTGGTGGCTCACACCTGTAATCCCAGGACTTTGGGAGACTGAGGCAGGTGGATCACCTGAGGTCAGGAGTTCAAGGCCAGCCTGACCAACATGGAGAAACCCCGTCTCTACTAAAAATACAAAAATTAGCTGGACATGGTGGCACAAGCCTGTAATCCTAGCTACTTGGGAGCCTAAGGCAGGAGAATTGCTTGAACCCAGGAGGCAGAGGTTTTGGTGAGGCGAGGTTGTGCCATTGCACTTTAGCCTGGGCAACGAGATCGAAACTCCACCTCAAAAATAAATAAATAAATAAGAAATACGTATGCATAGTGAAATGACTAAGTCGAATGAATAAACACATGAATTACCTCATAGACTATCATTTTTTTATTTTATTTTTTTTGTGGTAAGAACACTTAGAATCTACTGTCTTGGTGGTTTTGTTTCTTTGTAAGGTGAATAATATTCTGCTGTATGGACAGGCCGCATTTCGTGTACCCATCCATCTGTTGATAGCCTTTGGGCTACTGCGAGTAATGATGCTATGAGCATGTGTGGTTAGAGTCTCTCTTTTCAGTTCTTTGGGGGTTATCCCTAGGAGTGGCATTGCTGGTGAACTGGACTATGAGCACTGGGGATGTTGGAGCCCATGCTCACACTGGACGCTGGGAGAGAATGGGAGGAGAGGAATGGAGACTGCAAGGGTTCTCAGTTCTTTCGAGAAGTTTTGCTGTAAAGGAAAGGGGAGAGGCGGGGCGATCATTTGAGGGAAAAACAAGGCAAAAGAGTTTAATTTGATTTTGGGGACAGGAGAAGTCTGTGCTGGTATGCTGGTGACAGTGGTCCCACAGGGAGGGAATCACCCACAGCCGCTGGCCTGGGAGGGAGGGAGATCCAGACACTGATCCCATAGGGAGGTGGACATCGGGGCGGGAGCTCCCCATGGCCCCTCTGCTGTCTTTGAACTGGTTCCCTCCCAGTGTTCAGACAACATCCCTGACTGTCCCAGGATCTGCTGGGGACTGCAAGAGGATTAAGGACTGTGGGCAGGTGGGATACGGAGAAGGGGAGAGTTCCTGGTGGATTGAATTCTGTGAAAAACGTGGAGGAAGCCTAGAGTCAGACACCTGGGTCCTGTTCTTCCCCACTGTGAAGCTGGAGCCTCCAGAGGAGGGAAAGAAGTTGGAAGGAGGTGAGGAAGGAAGAGGGGCCATGTTGTGAAGACGAAAAATAGACAATAACGCTGTCATCATGGGGGTGTTGGGCCACACCCCCTCAACAAATGACAAGGATGCACATTTGTACTGTGCTTAATAAGTTTAAAAAAATATACAATTCTTTCACGCTAATAAAAGAAAGACTCCAGCTGAATTAAATTTAAAGGGATTGAATTGAACAATGAACGATGTGTCAATCGGGCAGCCTCCTGAGCCACAGTGGGCTCAGAGACTCCAGGGCAGCCACGTGGTGGAAGAAGATTTATGGACAGAAAGAGGAAGTCGACTACAGAAATGAAAGTGAGGTACAGAAACAGCTGGATGGGTTCCAGGTTGGCATTTGTCTTATTTGAACACGGTTCAACCACTCAGCCCCCTTCGATTGGCCGAACCTCAGTGACTGGCACAAGTGCAGGCCACAGTCTGTTGACACCTCCACCTGTCATACCAACAGTTCACGGTGCGCAGAAAAACCTTTAGCCCAAACTTAAAATATGGAAGGAGACAGCCTTAGGCTAAACTTGATTTAACAACATGCATTTAGCTTTCTGAACTCAGTATTTTTTCAACTGCTCTTCCCCAAGCTTCCAGATGGCAGCTGAGTTTCGGGGATGTGGTTTGCGCAAGGATACGTGCCAGAGGGTGGTGGAGCCTGGTGGGTACCCCCACCTGCACCCCAGAGTGAGTGGGAGCAGGGAGAGGATACAGCCTTCAATGTTTCTGTACTTTGAGCTGATTGCTTTCCCATTTGACCCCAGAAGTTGGATATAAACATTGTCTTGTGTTTAATTTTCTTTGTTTGGGGAGGTCATAAGGCCCCAACCGGATTCTATTAAAGCTCTTTCTCCCGAGTGAGTATCTAAGGCCAAGTTCTGAAGCGTTGCAGGGGGAAAGCGAACATTTGCCTTGAAACCTCTTCCTTTGCTGCCTCATAGAAAAGCAGAAGGGAAACAGCATTGAGCAGAGAAGGGGCACTGTTTCCTCCTGTTGTCCATGTCCTTTGGGCCCCCAGTCACAGGACTGCGGGACGTGGGTGCCGGCCCCATCTGTCCTCCCTCCACCGAGACGGGAGCTTCCAGGGCATGAAGGGGACAGCACCACGGTTCTGTTGTTTGCCTTCCACGGGCTTGGGGTTCACAAAATCAGAAGTGATTTGTCCCTGAGCATTTTTCTCCCTTGGTTTTTTAAGCCATTTCAGTTTCAAGGAAATTGAATCCATGTGTGTGTGGATTAATTGCTTAACTCCTAAAAATGTTGTTTTGTAATAACAATTTGAAGTCCAAAAAGCTTGTTAAATTGCTTTCCCTCCTTTCTCTGTGGTCCCAGTTGGGGGAACTGAGAGATCCCTCTTGCACCAGCCCCATGCTTACAGCTGGAGAGGGCTAATGAGGAATTAGCAGCCCCCCATGATGTTCAATTCGCCCCCAGATAAGGCGGGCTTGCAAACTTCACTGTGAAATCCAGGAAGCCTCCTGGGTCCTGCTGGGTTTCCGGGCTTCAGAGGATGTGGACACCTTCTGTGGCCTCATGTTCAATTTGAGATTTCCTTTTCCCCAGGTCTCATTTCCAGAGCTTGACTGTTTCTCTGGTGGTTCAAATTGCAGAGGAGGAGATTTCAGGTCCCTGAAAGGATGCATTTCTCAGCAGTCAGGGCTCTTGAGGTCTAGGAAGTGCTGCTGAGGGAAGAAGAGTCACGTGCTCTGCTCTAGAAATTGTTCTGATGTTCAAGGATGGTGACTGATGGGACGGCCCCATTTCATGAGTCAGAGAGGAAGAGTGCACCTTCCTGAATGGCCAGGTCCATTGGGAGCCTTGGGGGTTCATGCCATCTGGAAGAGAGGAGTACCCTTAGGCTGGGCATTAACCCCCAGATCTTGGTTTCCTCATCTGTTAAACAGGAATAACCCCTGACCTCAGAGTTGTTCCAAGAGCAGTTTCCTGGTGCCCCCAGACTTCATGTGAGTGGGCGTCTGCCTGGGCCGCAGTGGACGCTGAGGGGTTGCTCAAGTGGACTGTTTCCTTCTGGGAACGTCCATTGCCTTCCTTCTGCCTGATCTCACTCATCTGCACCCCACTTGGCCTCTGATACCTTCCCCGATGCCTTCAGCCAGACAGGCGGTCTTCTGTTTCCCTAGCAACCATCAGAGACCATGGAGTCAGCAAGCACGTCAGCATTTCCAGGAGGAGGGTGGCCGCCCATTCTCCATATTCCCACCCCTGCAGCACTCGGCAGAGGGCCAGGCACAGCAGCCCCTGTTCACTAAGTTCCCCTTGATTTATAAACTGCTCGGGGGTGTAAACGGGTGTAGGTGTGGGTGTGGTAGGGATGCTGGTGTTCCCACAGCATCCACAATGCAAATGGTGTTCCCATTTGTGTTCAGACCCTAAGAATCCAAATGAACCCACCTAATGCCTTGGCAGAAGTTGGCTGGCTCCAGGATCCATCATGATCTCATTTTCCTCTTGGCAATTTGACCAGGGCTTCACTTCTAGTGGTGTAGAACAGACTTCCTGTAGAGGCTCGCGCATGTGACTTCATTGGCTGACAGGCATAAAGCAAGGTGCCTGTACCGCACTTCTGTGCTCCTTTACGGCATAAATGGCATGATCAAATGGTAATCCACCATGATCTCTGCAATGCAGCTCTGACACTAAGCACCTGGAGTTGGTGCAGAGGACAGGTTTGGGGCTCTGTCCCCTCAGGAAGGCCCTCACTTTAGATGTTGGCTGCAAGTTCTGGGGCCCCCTGGATACAAGCACTTCTGACCAACTGGCTAGAAATTCAGGGGTTTCCCTGACCTCCTGGCATTAAATAATTCACCACAATCAACCACACAATTCAGGCAAGGGCTGTACTTAGGATTACTGTGTCATCACCAAGGAGACAAATCAGAACAAGCCACTGGCAGAGGACCAAAAGGGGAGGTCTGGGAAGGTCCCACATTCAGAGCTGCCATGTCCCCAGACCATGCAAAGCCTCCCAGGGGACTGATATGTGATTATGAACCAGGGACAGTCATCCAAGCTTCCGACGCTCAGAGGTTTTGCTGGGGTTTCATGATGTAGGCGTGACTGATTGGACTTGATCCACAGTCCCTTTCCCCTCCAGGAGGTGATGGAGCAAGGCCTTAGCCTGCTGTTCACATGGTCAGTCTTTCTGGCATGGGCTGTCCTCACCCTGAGTTCCCTCGTTAGCAAAGACTTTGATGGCCCATTGTGAAAAACAAAGGCTTGCCAGGATTTGGAGGCGAACTCCCAGGAACAAAGGCCAGCCAATTCCGTATTATACAGCAATGCACTGGTGCTATCTGATGACATGCTCTCACCAGCCCTTGCCATTGAATGCCCTGACTCCGTGACTCTTGCCAAGGGTTCTCCCTGACCCAGCTGACTGAAGCCACATTCAAGTGCTCTGCAGAGGTGACCGTGGAAACCCTCCAGAGAGGCCCCTTCAATGACTTTGTTCTGAAGGAAGTTAGAGCCCAGGTTCACACGGTCATCATGAAATCTTCAAAACGTTTTGTTTTTGAAGTCATGAGATTCTTCTGAGCCCTCCTTGCCAAGTTGTGTGATGCTCTCTTTCAGAAGGAAACTAGTCAGGACAGACAGCTGGAAACTCATTCCTCTTACATGAGTCTTGTTTCGATGGGGACTCCTCTCCGTGGTGGGATTTTCAGCTCAGCTTGGCATCCCCCACACACCAGGCAATGCAGGCTCAGTAGGGATGCAACATGCGCCCCACCATGGAAGGCTTGCAGCCTTGGGTGCGAAGGGGTGAGGCTGGGTCACAGATACTGAGCAATGATTTCAGTCTGGGCTGCGAGGGGTGTGCCCGGAGGTCCCTGGGAGCACAGAGCAGATGCCTCTGGCCCAGACCGGGAGGGTTAGGGTCATCTTGGTGAGTGTTTAATGGATCAGTGGGGGTGACCAGATGATTGTGGGCAAGAGGAGAGCATGAAGAAAGCAGAGAGGAGCCAAACAGCAACCCTAGGCTGCGTGAAAATGTGGAGTTTTGAGGGTGGCTTGAGGTGGTGCATCAGAAGGTAGCCGGCCGGGCACGGTGGCTCACACCTGTAATCCCAGCACTTTGGGAGGCCGAGGTGGTCAGGAGTTTGAGAACAGCCGGCTAAAATGATAAAACCTCGTCTCTACTAAAAATACAACAAAATTAGCCAGGTGTGGTGGGGCTCCCAGCTACTGGGGAGGCTGAGGCACAACAATTGCTTGAACCTAGGAGGCAGAGGTTGCGGTGAGCCAAGATTATGTCACTGCATTCCAGCCTGGGTGACAGAGCAAGACTCCATCTCAAAAATAAATACATAAGTAAAACAGCAAAAACAAAAATTAAGAAGATAGCTCAGATTGTCTTACGACAGAGTAGAGCCATCAGCAGATGAATGGAGAAGTAAACTGTGGTATACACACACAAGGGGATAGCACTCAGCCCTGATGAAGTACATTCTGGGGCAGGTCACAACATAGATGAATCTTGACAACATTAGCTAAGTGAGAGAAGCCAGACGCAAAAGTGCACATAGTGTACAATTCCATTTACAGGAAATGTCCAGAATTGGTGAACACACAGGGACAGACAGCACGTGGTCACCTGAGGTTAGGGGAGCGGAGGACGGGGGAGGAACAGCTTGGCGGGTACAGGGTTTGCTTTTGGGATGATGAAAATGTTTTGGCCCTAGATAGAGGTGGTGGCTGCACAACACTGTGAATGTACCAAATGCCCCTGAATTATTTTTTAATTTTTTTTATTTTTTAAATTTATTTTTATTTTATTTTTTATTATTTTGAGACGGAGTCTTGCTCTGTTGCCAGGCTGGAGTGCAGTGGCACAATCTTGGCTCACTGCAACCTCTGCCTCCCGGGTTCAAGTGATTCTCCTGTCTCAGCCTTCAGAGTAGCTGGGATTACAGGCACCCGCCACCACGCCCTGCTAATTTTTTTGTATTTTAGTAGAAATGGGGTTTCACCATGTTGACGAGGATGGTCTCGATCTCCTGACCTCGTGATCTGCCCTCTTCGGCCTCCCAAAGTGCTGGGATTACAGGTGTGAGCCATCATGCCCAGCAGAATTGTTTATTTTTAAATGGTTAATTTTATGTTATATGAATTTAATCTCAATTTAAAAATTTAAAAGATGAGGCTAAGTGATGGAACGAATTTTAGAAGAGTGGGGAATGGCCACAGTGGGCTTTTAGAAAGCTGCTGAAGGGACAGTGACAGTGTGGGTGACAAGCCGTCCAGGCAGGGTGGCAGAAGGAAGTGTCCAAAGGCCACTTCAAAAGTCTCTGTGAAAGACAATGAGACAATGAGGTCTTAAACCTGGAGAGGATTTTCAGGGAAGGATGGTGCTGAGAATTTTTAGGGGCTTCAGCAGGCATATCTTGGTGATGGGTTTAGGAATACAAATGTTTTCTCTGACAGGTTGACTACAAGGAATACTTTTTTTTTTTTTTTTGAAACTGCACGGTTAATAGCAAGCGGTCCTAGGGCAGCACTTTGCCTGGTAGATTCTGCCTTTGGACTCTTACCAAAGCCCAAGGATTCACGCCCAGAGGTAATAGGCCAGTGTGGAGCTGGAGACCTTCACCTGCTTCCAAGAGAAAGCTGCCTAGGGTTAAGCAGGATGAACTTGAGGACAATTCTGGGAACAGCAGGCTCGTTAGCATCTTAAATAAACATAACTTCTGAGTCTCACTCAACTTTGCCTCTGGAATCAGAGCTGGAATCATTTACATACTTCGGTCAGGCAGAAGTAGTGGAATCACCACCCCTCCTTAGCCCCACTCTGAAGCGTTGTCTGTTTGCATAGCCTGAATCCTTTGTACAGCTCTACCCTGTCTGAACCCTCATGACTTTTCTGAAGAGGTCTGTGCTTGTTCTGTGTGCCAGGAATTTTAAAACGGCATTTAGCCCAAAGCAAGAAAGTTCTGGCCTCATCTTTATAAAATTATTTTTTAAAGGGAGGGCAGTATTTAATGATGCACAGAGGGATCATCCATGCCCGCAGCTGGGCCCTCATCACTCAGCATATGCCAGGGTAATTGTTCTTTCCTGGTGGTGGAGGTGACCCCAGGGGACCCTAACTAATTTGAATATCAAGTCTGATAAGAATGTAATTAGGAAAGGACTGCAGAAAATCTGGTGATGCATTTCTGAAGTCAGATAAACCATGATTTGCCCAATGTCTGCTGTGTATTCAACTCTCTTTTGGGTTCTTGCATAGGGAACAAAGACCTCAGAGGCTCTGAGTCATAGACTCTAGACGGAAACTTGCCATGTGTCATCTGGTTCAAGCCGCACGCCTGTGAGGCTGACGTCTGCCCTCACACACACACCTGTACAGAGAGGGTCCCCTGCGCTAGCCTGGCCCATTAGTGACTTCCCTCCTGCTGGTTACGGTCATTCCTTCCAAGGTGGTCAAATTGTCCGAGGCATGTGAAATAGAGCAACTTCATCTTGAGTAAGAGCTGAGTAAAATGAGGCTACTGGGCTGCATTCCCAAATGGTGAAGGCACTCTAAGTCACAGGATGAGATAGGAGGTCAGCACAACATACAGGTCACGAAGACCTTGCTGATAAAACGGGTCGCAGTAAAGATGCTGGCCAAAACCCAGTAAGACCAAGATGGCGACAAGCGTGACCTCTGGCCATCCTCACTGCCACACTCCCACCAGCACCATGACAGTGTACAAATGCCATGGCAGCGTCAGGAAATGACCCTATATGGTCCAAAAAGGGGAGGCATGAATAATCCACAACTTGTTTAGCATATCATCAAGAAATAACCATAGCAATGGGCACCAGCCGCCCTGGGGCTGCTCTGTCTATGGAGTAGTCACTTTCCTTCCTCCACTTTCTTGCTAAACTTGCTTTCACTTTATTCTGTGACTTGCCCTGAATTCTTTCTTGTGCAAGATCCGATAACCCTCTCTTGGGGTCTGGATCGGGACCCCTTTCTGGTAACAAAATCAGTCTCCCATGAGTCAGTCCTGGGGCCTCAGCTGGCGCAGAGGGAAAGGCTTGTTCTTGTTTCTTGGGCGGGCAGGGTCAGTAGGATGGAAGCCTAGGGCTGCTGTGTCTGCAGCTACCTGGGTAGACTCTGCTGGGAAATGAAGCCGGCACAGCAGGGCAGAGTTGAGAGATGGAGAGAGGTTCCTGAAGACACCGTCTGCTTATTTGGGTCCAGCCATGTGGAACATTCTGGACTTTTTAGTTATATGAACCAGAACTTGCTCCCATCACCTTTTTAAAAACTTCAGCCAATTAAGCTGGTCTCTGGCTCTTTGTCATCAAGTGGCCCCTCTGTTATTTGCGTTTGGGGACTGAAACCTGGGGGGTCAGACGGCTGCCAATGGAGGACCAGTGTATCATCAGCTCCTCTGCCGGTGACAAGGACGCTCTCCCCAGTGGCCTCATCCAACGTCCTAATTCTCTTTAGGGAACAGCACCAAGCATGTTGACCCACGTTGGGTAAACCTCTTTGCTAGCTGAGCTCTAAGAATTCTGGCCTCAAGCTCCTGCCCACCTCTCTCCTGAGTTGCCTGCAGTCTAGGGGACAAGGAGAGCACACAGGGAGTAGCTACGGTTTCCTCCTCAGTCCTACCTTTGCCGAAGGGGCCCTCACCTCAGCATCCCAGGCGCTGGCTACCTGTGGCCCCCGTCACCCTGGGACACAGTCATACGAGTGTTTGCGTGCAGGCAGCTGTGCAGTGTTTGGCCTGGTGATGGAGAAAAGCTCGCAGCACAGCCCCAGCTGACCAGTAGCCCCCATCATGCCCTACAGAGCTGTTCCTCCACCTCCATTGCCTCCCACCAGCAGGAACTCCTCCCGGCCCCAGCACCTTTGCCCACGGGTGCAGGCACCTCCTTCCCTCCTGGCCTGCTTCCTGCTTTGCACGTGCCCTGCCTGCTTCTCCCCCAGTTCAAGTCCCATTGGTGTCTTCTAGGGCCATGTATCCCCATGGTCTCCAGGCTCCCCTCTCGTCCCCTCTCTCCCCAGCTCTGACAATCGGGAGCCTCCACTTCTGCAGCACAGCAGCCCTGCCAGGGTCCCCAAAGACCCATCCTTTTCTTCTTTGTTCCTCAGCCAGGGTAGGGGCAGGAGGCCAGACTTACGTTCCCCCAGCAGGAGTCACACCGCTCTCCCTGGGAGGCAGGGCCAGCCACGGTCACTCCGGGTTTTCAATAACCATTTGTTTTCTCACCGCAGCACAGAAATACTTGCAACCTGTGGCGAGGTCCGGTCCTGACTGTCCCCACTCCGAGCTCAAGCTCAGCTGACGTTGTCTCTCCGTCACTTCTCTTTCCAGACCCTTCATCTTCCATCTGAAACACACTCCCCTGAATGCCTCTCCTGTGAGTGCGCCCTTGTTTGCTCCCGTCTTTCTTAAACCAGGGTGTCCAGATGGACGGCTGAATTCCAGATGTGACCTGACCAGTGGCGTGAGGCTTTCCCGGGACTGGCTCCGTGTAATGCAGGCTGTGCCGGCTTTTCCTGGCAGTGTCCCTGTCGTCAGCTCTCATGACATTGGCCTTGTCTTCCCACATGGCACCCTGCTGTCAGGTTAGGCTTCCCCAGCTTGCGAGGGCACCCTAAGTGTGAAGGAGCTCCAGCAATGTCTGACCCACTGGTTTTGCCAACCCTTCCCAGTCTCTAAAGCCATCCTCCTCTGCTCAGTTCATTGGAACACTTATTCTATTTTTCATTTTTCTTTTCTTTCCTTCTTTCTTTCTCTTTTTTCTTTCTTTTCTTCCTTCCTTCCTTTCTTTCTTCCTTTCTTTTTTTCTTTCTTTCTTCCTTTCTTTTCTTTCCTTCTTTTTCTTCCTTTCTTTTTCTTTCTTTCTTCCTTTCTTTCTTTTCTTTCTTCTTTTCTTTCTCTTTCTTTCTTTCTTTCTTTCTTTCTTTCTTTCTTTCTTTCTTTCTTTCTTTCTTTCTTTCTGTCCATCTGTCTGTCTTTCTTTCTTTCCTTTCTTCCTTTCTTTCTTTCTGCTCTTTTGCTGTTGCTGTGTTGCCCAGGCTGGAGTGTACTGGTGCAATTACAGCTCACTGCAGCCTCAACCTCCTGGGCCAAAGCGATCCTCCATCTCATTCCACTCCCTGGGTAGCTGGGACTGCAGGCGTGCACCCCTACGCCAATGTCTGACCCACTAGTTTAATTGATTTTCTGTATTGACCACATCGTCTTTCACTTGAAGCATCCCTCCCAGGTGTGTGCCATTTGCAAGTGTGACCGAAATGCCCCTGCTTCTCTCTAAGGCTCCGGCTGGTACCAAAGCAAAGAGCCCTGGGGCCCCCACTACGGCTTTCCTTCAGGGTGACTCATTGTCCTCAGCTGTCCATCTAGCTACGAACTGACCTCCTGGCTCTACCATCTAGCCCCCGTTTGACCACCTAATTTACAAATATATACGCCAGTCAGTATATTGTCTGAGGCATTCTTTGGATCCATAAATCTGGTAACTCATGGAAAACGGAAATAAGGTCCTTTGTGGAGACAGCCAGCTGGGAAGGGATCCCCAGAAAAACTCCCATTGGCCTGCGCACTGGGAGGAATCTGCACTGGGGTGGAGCCGCAGCAGCCCGCAGGGTTCACAGCCGGGAGGAGCCTGGCCGCTCCGCCTCCAGGGTGGAACCTGGGATTCAGCCTGTGAGGCGGGAAGCCTGTACTAGGTGGCCTTGCTCTGCTGAGTCCCTATTTCCCCTTGTTTTCCTTTTTGCTCAATAAAAACCATTATTCTCACCCTTCAAATTGTCTGCGAGCCTAATCTTTCATGGCCGTGTGACAAGGAACCCGCCTTCAGCTGAAAAAGTCCCACAACACTGTGGTGTGTTTTATTCTTAGAGTTTCCGGTTTTGCGTTGACTCCCTTTACACTTTCATTAACCAGCTCTAAAATAATCTTTTTCTAAAGAGTCACATCACATTTACTGGACTATCATTTCTAGAATTTTCTTTCTTGCCCCTTTTTGAAACCAGGTCAGTGGCTCACGGCCGTTTTCAGCACTTCTCCTATCCTTCATCATTTCTCAGAATTGGTTATGGCTCTGAGGGGATGACTGTTGGAGGCTTAAATGTCCTGAGCTGCAATCCATCAGGGTCTGGGAAAGGAACTTGCTTATAGCAGCTGGGGTAGCTATTTTCTCTCTTCACCTATATCTGGACTTATATCCGGCTGCAATCCCCTCTTTGCATTTAATTCAACAAACAGTTCCTGAGCTCCCACAATGTGACTGGCATCATGCTTTGTTTTAACCTTTTCAATTCAAAAATCATTCTCTTTCCTGGAACAGGCAGAAGTAGATGAGAGTTGAGATGGTCTGCCTTTGTCCTCTTCTTGAGGGGGTGTATTTGTCCATTTTCCTGCTGTTGAAAGACACACCTAAGACTAGGTGATTTACACAGGAAAAGGGGTTTAACGGACTTACAGTTCCACTTGGCTGGGGAGGCCTCACGATCCTGGAGGAAGGCAGGGAGGAGCAAGTCATGTCTTACATGGGTGGCAGCAGGTGAAGAGAGAGTGCTTTAATCCTTACCAAAAAATGTAAACTGCAGTAACCTGGTGTTAACCAATCCACCACCACTCCAGTGCCCCGTCTCCCTTTTCCCATCTTACAAGGAATCTAACTTTAAAATGATCCATCTGCTTTTTGTTTTTTGTTTTTGCTTTCTTCAACCCTTCTCTGTCTATAAAGCCAAACTTCTTTGCTCAGTTCATTGGAATACTTATTCTATTTTTCATTTCTTTTTTTTGTTTGTTTTTTGTTTGAGACAGTGTCTTGCTCTGTTGCCCAGGGAAACTCCCCCTTATAGAACCGTCAGATCTCGTGAAACGTATTCAGTATCATGAGAACAGCACAGGAAAGACCTGCCTCCGTGATTCAGTTACCTCCCACCGGGTTCCTCCCACAACACATGTGGATTCAAGATGAGATGGGGGTAGGGACACAGCCAAACCACATCTGGGGGACTTGGTGTGTCCTTGTCCACCTTGCTGAGGGTTGCTGTTGAGGGTGTGTCTGAGTGTGTGTGTTGTGTACTTTGAAGGCTGTGGTTTGCTCCTGGTTCACACTCTTCCCTCCAGCTCTGTGGGCTCATCTTTGGAAGATGGGAGCTCCTGGGGGGTGCCTCATGCAGCCCCATCCACTTTGTAAGCTATCGCTCCAGCCTCTCTCCCAGTGGAGGCCTTGCAGTTGCAAGACCAGAATTTCATTTGCAAAAGCATTCCATGAGCCACGTGCGCTGGGGAGCCTTGGACCAGGGGCTCCTGTCTCCCTCTGCAATATTCTCTTTGGTAGGGAGGACAGGGTGGTTTCTTCCTTGCCATTTTGGAGTCAGGAGGTTAGAGTCATTTTCTTGAGGTTTCTTTCACTTCCTAATTACCAGCTAGCTCTTACTATGAGAGTCATGGAGCAATCCATAAGTCCCATTTCTGAAAATGCCACTAAATTTGTGCATATGTGTGTAAGAAAAGACATAGAAAAATCTGGATGGAATCACACAAAAGATGTTAGTGGAAGTGACCTTTGGTGAGGGGGTGAGATGGGTATTTGGAAGATAAGGAGAGGGGCCTTTCACTTTTCCCATGTATAATATATAAAGTGAAATTTAAAAAATATATATATTTATAATTAAATAAAAATTATAGGAGACCATTTTTTGAGGAGCTAAGCTCCTGCACTGGGTCTCAACAGACCAGACTGAAAAGAAAAATGCAGTCACTCATAGTAAATCCCATATCACCAAACCGAAACTAAGTTGTTACCTGGCCTTCTAAAAACCAGAGAGAGAGATAACAGCCACATTTCCCAAACAGGCCAGGTTTACTCAGGTTGAGAATAAAGTTCCCACTGCTTTAATCCTTACCAGAAAAAGGTGACCTGCAGTGACCTGGTGTTAAGCACTCAGCCGCCTCTCCAGTGCCCTATCTCCCGGTTTCTGCCTTACAAGGAGTGTAATTTTAAAATGATCCATCTGCTTTTTGTTCTTTGTTTTTGCTTCCTTCCATCCTTCCCTGTCTAGAAAGCCAAACTCCTCTGCTCAGTTCATTGGAACACTTACTCTATTTTTCACTTTTTTCCTTTCTTCTTCTTCTTCTTTTTTTTTTTTTGCTGAGACAGGGTATTGCTCTGTTGCCCAGGCTGGAGTGGAGTGGTACAATCACAGCTCACTGCTGGGTCAAAGCAATCCTCCATCTCACTCCATTCCCTGGGCAGCTGGGACCACAGGTGTGCACCGCTATGCCATTTTTTTTGTAGAGACAGGATCTTGCCGTGTTGCCCAGGCTGGTCTTGAACTCCTGGTCTCAAGCAATCTTCCAGCCTCAGCTTCCCAAAGTCCTGAGATTATGGGCATGAGCCGCCTCGTCCAGCTGTTTATTTTATAGAATGAAATGTTGCCCTAACTCTAAAATCATAAATAAAGCCACTTAGGGTCTTTAAGTTGTAATTTTTTTTCTTTTGACAATATATAATATACATAGCTGTGATCTGTGAGTATGAACTTTTTCTTCATGACAATTATTTAGGTGTCTGTGTGTTTTATCAACCATACCTGATCATAACAGATCCCAGGTACATTTTCAAACAGGATCATTTAGGACTGGCTTTTTTTTCACTCAGCATAAGCCTCTGGAGAGTCATCCAGGTTGCTGTGTATATGAATAGCATGTTCTGTTCTGTTCTGTTCTGTTCTGTTCTGTTTTTTTGTTTGTTTGTTTGTTTTGCTGAGTGTATTCCATAGTATAGATGTATCTGTTTGTTTAACCATTCTCTCCTTGAAAGATAACTGAGTTGTTTCCAGTTTTTTTTACTATTATTCATAACACTGCAAAACCATTCACGTGCAGGTTTTGTGTGTGTGCGAACATAAGACTTCATTTCTCTGGGACAAATGCCCAGGAGTGCCATTGCTGGATTCTATGGTAGTTGCATGTTTGGTTTTTTAAAGAAACTGCCAAACGGTTTTCCAGAGTGTTTGCATTTCACGTTCCCACTGAAAATGTATGAATGATCTGGTTTCTCTGCTTCCTGGCCAGCACTGGGTGTGATTACTGTGTTTTGGCCATTCTGACAGGTGAGTAGTGCATCCCACTGTGGTTTCTCTTTATGTTCCTCCATAGCTGATGATGTACCTTTTCATACGCTTATTTTTCTTCCGTACATCCTCTTCATTGAAATGTCTCTTCGTGTCTTTTCCCATTTTCTAATTAGACTGTTTGAATATTTTCACAGTTACATTTTGAGAGTTCTTTGTATATTCTAATTACTAGTCCTGTGTTTGACTTGTAGCCTGCAAATATTTTCTCCCCATCTGTAGCTTTTCTTTCCATCCTCTTAACAGGGTCTTTCACTGAGCAGGAATTTAAAATTTTTTTTTAATTTTTTTTTTTTTTTTTGAGACAGGGTCTCACTCTGTTACCCAGACTGGAGTGCAGTGGCACACTCTTGGCTCACTGCAACCTCTGCCTCCTGAATTTAAGCAATTCTTGTGCCTCAGATTCCCGAGTAG
Source organism: Cheracebus regulus (assembly GCA_963574635.1). Classification (NCBI taxonomy): domain Eukaryota; kingdom Metazoa; phylum Chordata; class Mammalia; order Primates; family Pitheciidae; genus Cheracebus; species Cheracebus regulus. The sequence goes on from CAUYQU010028731.1 coordinate 66,387, forward strand.
ATACAACTACAGGCATGCACTACCACGCTCGGCTAATTTTTGTATTTTTAGTAGAGACAGGATTTTGCCATCTTAGCCAGGCTGGTCTTGAACTCCTGACCTCAAGTGGTTTGCTCACCTTGGCCTCCCCAAGTGCTGGGATTACAGGCATGAGCCACTGCACCTGGCCGAGTTTTCAATTTTGATGAAGTCCAAATTATCAAGTTTTCCTTTTATGAACCATGTTTTTGATATCAGGTCTTAAGATCTCTTTGCCTAGCCCTAGATCCCTAAGGTTTTCGCCTATGTTTTTTCTAAAAAGTTGTAATTTTATATTTTATATTTAAGTTTATGATCCATTTTGAGTTAAATTTTGTGAAAGGTTTGAGACCTAAGAAGAATTTTTTTCTTTTCTTTTCCTTTCCTTTTCTTTCTTTCCTTCCTTTTTTCTCTTTCTTTCTTTCTTTTTTTCTTACTCCTTCCCTCCCTCCCTCCTTCCTTCCTTTCTTTCTTTCCAATTGCCCTAGTTTGTTGTAAAGGTACTATTTCTTCTTCTTCTTTTTTTTTTTTTGAGAGAGTCTCTCTGTCACCCAGACTGGAGTGCAGTGGCACGATCTCACCTCACTGCAACCTCCGCCTCCCAGGTTCAAGCAATTCTCCTGCCTCAGCCTCCTGAAGAGCTTGGGACTATAGGCGCATGCACCACCATGCCTGGCTGATTTTTGTAGTTTTAGTAGTGACAGGGTTTCACCATGTTAGCCAGACTGGTCTTGAACTGCTGACCTCAAGTGATCTACCCGCCTCGGCCTGCCAAAAAGGTGATCCTTCTTACATTGAACTGGTTTTGTACCTTTGTCAAAGATCAGTTGACATATTTGTGTGGGTCTATTTCTGGGTTCTCTGTACTATTACATTGATGAATGTATCTACTCCTCTGCCAAATAACCAATCTTGATTACTGCAGATATTAATATATACCAAGTCTTGGAATGGGGTAGAGAGATTCCCTCCCATTTTATTATTTTTCAAAATTGTTTTAGCTATTCTAGTTCCTTTACCTTTCCATTTAAATTTTGGAATAATCTCATCTAGCTGGGCACAGTGGCTCACGCCTGTAATCCCAGTACTTTGGGAGGTCAAGGCAGGCAGATCACCTGAGGTCGGAAGTTCGAGATCAGATTGATCAACATGGATAAACCCCGCCTCTGCTAAAAATACAAAATTAGCCAGGCATGGTGGCACAGGAGGCTGAGGCAGGAGAATGGCTTGAGCCCAGGAGGCAGATGTTGTGGTGAGCTGAGATCACACCCCTGCACTCCAGTCTGGGCAACAAGAGAGAAACTCTGTCTCTAAATAAATAAATAACTAAATCTTGTCTATCTCTACAAACAACCTTGCTGGAATTTTGGTAGAAATTACATTAAACCTGTGTATCAATTTGGGAAGAATTCGGCATCATCACTATGTTGAGTCTTTCAACCCGTGAATACAATATATCTCTCCAGGTATTCAGATTTTCTTGGACTTCTTTCACGAGCTTCGTGTAGTTTTCAGCATACAAATCCCGTACATGTTTTGTTAGATTTACGCCTTCCGTATTTCTCTCTCTCTCCTTTTAGCGATTGTAAATGATATTGTAGTTTTAATTTTGGTGTTTGTTGGTATATATAAATAAATACATGTTTACATAATTACCTTGTATCTTGCAACTTTGCTGAACTTACTCATTTGTTCTAGGAGTTTTGTGTTGATTTCTTGGGATTTTCTAGATAGACAAGCATGTCCTCTCCCAGGTGGGATGGCTGGATTATCTAGTAATTCTATGTTTAGTTTTTTGAGCAACCATCATACCATTTTCCACAGTGGCTGCACCATTTTACATGCCCAGCAGCAGGACACAAGGATTCCAACCTCTTCATGTGCATGCCAACACTTACTATTTTGTGGCATCTCATTGTGGTTTTGATTTGCATATTCCTAATGATTAGTGACAGATATTGATTGCCTTTTCTTGGGCTTACTGACCATTTATGGTTTTTGGTTTGTTTGTTTGTTTTTGTTTTGGTGAAATATCACTTACCATCCTTATGATGGCTGCAGCTCTGTAGGGAAACTCCCTTTTGCATTCCCTACATTGATACTTTGTGTCCTTCATTTTTATCAGGCTTGCTAGGGATTTATCTACTTCATTGGTCTTTCAAAGAAACAGATCCTTGTCTCAAAATTTTTTTTTCTTTTTAATTCTATTGATTTCTTTTCCTGTCTTTATTATTTGTTTCCTCCTGCTTGCTTTGGGTTTATTTTGCTGTTCTTTTTCTAGGTTGAGGTGGGAGTGTAGATTGTTTGAGACTCTTCTCAAATGCATGCATTTTAATCCTATGAATTTTCCTCTCAGCACTGCTTTACCTGCATCCCACAAATTTTACATATGTGCTGTGCTTTCATTTTAACTCAATTCAATGTCATTTTTTCCCCCTCGAAGCTGCCTTTTTGATCTATGGATTATTTAGTTTCCAAGTGTTTGGAGATTTTCCTCTTATCTTTCTGTTTTTCATTTCTAGTTTGATCCCATTTTGGTTAGAGAACACATTCTATATGATTTTAACCACTTAAATTTGTTGAGGTTTGATTACTTTGTTCGAAGACTAACTTGGTATATGTTCCTTGCACACTGGAAAATAAAAATCTGTATTCTGCTGTTGTTGGATGGAAAGGCATATAAATGCCAATTAGATCTCATTGGTTGATGGTGGTGTTGAGTTCTTTTGGGCTCATCGAGATCACCAAGGCTACTTTGTTGATAACTCCAGTGGATATTTTCTTGTCTTCATCCAGCTTGAATTCACCTGGGTTTTTGCAGTGGCATCTTCACTCATCTCCCTGCCTCTGTGTTGGTCCTTCCAGTCCATTTCCATTTGGCGACCACAGCTCACCTTCTAGCAGGTGAGTCTGATCGACCACAGCTCACCTTCTAGCAGGTGAGTCTGATCCTGTGCGCTCTCCAGAGCCTTTAGATTCATTTAAATTCCTCAGTCCAGCATGCAGAGCCCTTTACAATGCAGTCATGGTCATCTCCCCAGCTTTGTTTTCTGCCATTCTTCCTGGTACCCCATGAACCGGCCATCCTTGACCAATTAATACTTTTGCATGCACTGTTTCCTGTGCATGGAACAACCTCAGGTCCCCCTTTGTCCTTCTAGTCCTTCTCTTCCTCTCCACTCAGATGTCCCCTCCTTCCAGAAGCCTGTGTTGAACTTTCTCCGCATTCCAAATAGATGGCCGTCTATGTGTTGTCATACAGCTTTGCGGTTCTCTAGCGCAGCACTACTCATGCTGCCTTCCTTACTTTCAATGAGTCTGCTTTTCCCACCGGAGAGGAGCTCTCTGAGGTTAAGGATTGTGGCCTAAGGGGCCCATCAGGAAACCGGGGCTTAGCAGATGTGTCAGTGCTGGCTGCTGAGTGAAGCAGAAGCAAATGGTCTGTACGCTGGAACCCAAATAGAGAACTTGTTCGTTTTTTCTTTCTTGAAATGCAGCAGCCGCTCCTTACTACATGAAGGACGTAGGTGGGGCTTCCCATTGGACTTTCCAACTGCGTGCACCTAGAAGGCAGCTCTGTTTTGGCCTCGCTATTATCCCCCAAAACACTGGAGCTTGGGGGTTAGTTTCAGTGCTGATGTTTATTGCTTAGAAATTTTATTTCATACTTACTCAAAGAGCTGTTTTAGAATTAGGTACAGTGGGTTTCTAAATCATATGTCACTTTTATGCATATATAAAAAGGAAAATAAAAATAAAACTAATGGTTAAAAAATTCCTGACACTTCTTTGCCTTCGGAGTGATGGATGTCCCTGTTTTCCACACAGTATCATCCTCTGAGTCATCAGGAGCCTTTGTCAGGCAGAATTTCTTAGAAGACTCCTCCCTGGCCACCTCCAGGATTGGCTCCCAAGGCATTGGCGCCTGTATCGCTGAATATGCTGGTCCCTCGGACGTTCACGCACATTTGCTGTCTCCAGTTCTCCCACCCAACTCACAGAACAATGGCACCACTGTTAACACACAACCCAAAGGTAGCATCCGTAAAGTGTGAAAAAAAAGTGAATCTTAGAGTTAACAAAATATGTTTAAATAATTCATCCTTTTCCGTTGTTTCGAATCGTTTTTACCTTATATTCAGTTCCCATACGAACACGAGGTCTAAGTTCTTTGTTCTCCACCACCAGCTGATCAGTTCTTGTGTGAGTATCTGGCACCTTGCCTTCCTACTGCTGTGTGGAATATGCCTTCATGTCCAGGATGGACAGTACTCTCTTTACTCTTTATTTTCAGGGTTATTAACCTAGCCTCCTTATTTTTATTCTCTCTCTCTCTCTCTCTCTTTTCTTGAGACAGGGTCTTGCTCTGTTGCCGAGGCTGGAGTGCAGTGAATTCCTGGGCTCGAGTGATCCTCCCACTTCAGCCTGCCAGGCAGCTGGAATTGCAAGTGTCCGCCGTTGTGCCCAGCTCATTCTTAAATTTGTTATAGAGATGCGATCTTGCTATGTTCCCCAGGCTTGTCTGGAACTCCGGGGCTCAAGATGTCCTCCCGCCTCAACCTCTCGAAGTGTTGGGATTGCAGGCATGAGCCACTGTGCCTGGGCTATTTTTATTTATCTATATACATTTTAGGGTAGGTTTATCAAGTTTCTTTTAAAAAATTTTCAAGTAGAATTCTGAGTTTTGTATTGAATTTATTGATTCATTACAGTGAATATATAATTTATAATTAATATATAATATAATTAACAGAAATTTAACTTATAAATTAATATAAAGAATGCTGTAAATTAATATAATTAGTTATAATTAATATCAAATTATATTCATTTATATTACAAATGAACACAAATAAATTATATTCTATAATACATTGCATTATATATTTTATATTAATTAATAGATTAATCTTAATTTTATGCATATATAAAAAGGAAAATATAAATAAAACTAATGGTTAAGAAATTCCTGACACTTCTTTGCCTTAATATAGATTAATTTTATTCTATATTAATTACCAAATTTACCAAATTTATAGATTAATTTGGTAAAAACTGATATCTTTATAAGTTATCCTATGCAAGAAATGGAATGTCTCCTTTGAATCCAAATCATCTTGCATTTTAAGTCATGCTTATTGAGATATAATTTATACACAGTAAAACTCACTTTTTAGATACACATTACTATGAGTTTTGACGAATGTATACTGCGATGTAATCTGCAACAATCAAGATGTGGGCTATATTTGGGGTCTGTCTGTATTTGGGGAGAGCCCAGTAATCAACCCAAGTAATCAAGCATTGATTCCGGCCTTCGGCCCTCTTTGAAAAGAGCTGGGAAAGAGTCAGCAAAACCCCAGGAGTGGAGCATTTGTGGGTGGGAGAGGCAGGTGTGAGATTTGCACGTGGTCAACAAATGGGCCTTTTAGGCAGGGTCCTTCCGTGGAGGCTGGGGTGAGACATGACAGTAGTGCTGCCACCCAAGACAACCACTGGGTAGATTCTTTTTTTTTTTTTTTTTTGAGGCGGAGTCTCACTCTGTTGCCCAGGATGGAGTACAGTGGCGGGCTCTCGGCTTCCTGAGTACCATAGCTGGGATTACAGGCATGTGCCATCATGCCTGGCTAATTTTTTTGTGTTTTTAGTACAGATGAGGTTTCACCATGTTGGCCAGGCTGGTCTCGAACCCCTGACCTTAGGTGATCCACCCACCTCAGCCTCCGAAAGTGTTGGGATTACAGGCGTGTGCCACCATGCCTGGTTAATTCTTTTGTATTTTTAGTATAGATGAGGTTTCACCATGTTGGCCAGGCTGGTCTCGAAACCCTTACCTTAGGTGATCCACCCACCTCAGCCTCCCAACGTGTTGGGATTACAGACGTGAGCCACGGTGCCCGGCCCCACTGGATGGATGTTAAGTTGATCTGGAGGAATGAATCCTTGCTTCCTTGCCTCCCATTTTCAGCTGTTTTGCAATTGTGTCCTTCCTCCCCGGGTTCCCCACTTTCCAAAGTTGTTGTTGGTGGTGGTGGTGGTCATAGGTAGGTCTAAGTTTTAATTCTATCCTTGTTTATATTAAGAGGAAAGAAGGTTTGTCTGACCATGGCCAGGACAGAGAAGGTGCAGGGTGTACCTGAAGTCCTGCAGTGTCATGGCAGCTGCCACCCTAGGTCCGGGGGAGATAGAGAGGGGACCCCGAGCAGACAGAGACAGGAAGTCACTTGGTGAAGAGCATCAGAGACCCTGAACATGCCCATTTCTCCACCTGCAACTCTCCTGCAGCGGTCCCAAAGGTTTCATGTGTGTGCACTTACATTTTCTTTTTCTTTCTTTCTTTATGATTATACTTTAAGTTCTGGGGTACATGTACAGAAAGTGCATGTTTGTTACATAGGTATACACGTGCCATGATGGTTTGCTGCACCCATCAACCCGTGATCTACATTAGGTATTTCTCCTAATGCTATTCCTCCCCTAGCCCCCTACCCACCAACAGGCCTTGGTCTGTGATGTTCCCCTTCCTGTGTCCATGTGTTCTCATTATTCGACTCCCACCTATGAGTGAGAGCACGTGGTGTTTGGTCTTCTGTTCTTGTGTTAGTTTGCTGAGAATGATGCTTTCCGGCTTCATCCATGTCCCTGCAGACAACATGAACTAATTCCTTTTTATGGCTGCATAGCATTCCATGGTGTCTATGTGCCACATTTTCTTTAGCCTGTCTATCCTTGATGGGCATTTGGGTTGGTTCCAGCTCTTTGCTATTGTGAACAGTGCCGCACTTATATTTTCAAAGGCAACTCTATAAAGCCCAGCCACAGCCCGGGAGAGGCTGGGACATCTTCAGAGCTCTCAGCTTCAGCCTACTTCCTTAGCCTCTGGATAAGCTGTCACTGGGTGTACAAAAGGGTGAGGGCCACAGACACCTATCTTTTTTTAGAAAAATCTGAGAAATCCCATGGACCCCTGGGAAGATGCCAAGGGCCCCTCACATAGATCTGTAGTTAGAAAAAGTCCATTCATAATAGCTGATTCTGGTTGAGTCCTAGGTGGCTGCCACCGTGCTACAAACCCACAAGGTATTGTGAGTTACCCACCATGTGATGGCTAATTTAATGTATTAACATGAATGGGGCATGGAGTGCCCAGATATTTGCTCAGACGTTATTCTGAGTGTTTCTGTGAGGGTGCTTTTGGATGAGATGAACACTTAAATCTATAGACTGAGTGAAGCAGACTACCCTTTGAAATGCACTGAATGTTCTTGTCTCTCCCTCCTGAAATTCATATATTAAAAACCTATTCCCCAAGGTGATGCTATCAGGAGGTGGGGCCTTTGAGAGGCATCAGGTCACAGGCTTGAGCCTTCTTCAGTGGGATTAGGAGCCCCCAGAGGACCCCTCACCCTTCTACCATGTGAGGGCACAGCAAGAAGGTGGCTGTCTGCAACCTGGAAGAGAACCTCCACCAGACCCGACCGTGCTGCCACCCTGACCTCAAACATTTAGTCCTCAGAATGATGAGAAATAACGTTGTTTATAAGCCACCCAGTCTATGGGATTTTGTAAAAGCAGTCCAAAGATCTCAATGCAGTTCAAGGTTAGCCCTTTGCTGAGTGAGCAGGAATTCTCCTGCGGGCCGGCTGTGAGCTGGGACCTTGGCTCTCCTCCGTTCTGCAGCACGCCTCTGTTTTTCTGGAGAACTGTCACTAAGGCATCCCACTTTACAGATGTGAAGAATGAAGCTGAGGTGTAGGCTCAGTGGCTCACACCTATAATCCCAGCACTTTGGGAGGGCAAGGCAGACAGATCACCTGAGGTTAGGAGTTCAAGACAAGCCTGGCTAACATGGTGAAACCCTGTCTCTACTAAAAATACAAAAATTAGTCCAGTATGGTGGCAGGTGTCTGTAATCCCAGCTACTTGGGAGGCTGAGGCAGGAGAATCGCTTGAACCTAGGAGGCAGAGGTTGCAGTGAGCTGAGATTGAGCCACTGCACTCCAGCCTGGGCAACAGAGCGAGGCTCCATCTCAAAAAAAAAAAAAAAAAAAAAGTGGTGACTGACTGCCTTCGTGCCTTGGGAGGAGACGCACTGCTTTCCTCTGGCTGCCGGAACAAATGACCACACGCTGCATGGCTTAGAACAACAGTTGCGGAGGCCAGGAGTCTCAGATCCCCGTGGCTGCAGGGCCACATTCCCTCTCCAGGCTCTGGGGAAAGCTCTGCCCTGTCTTTTCCCGCCTCTGGAGCCCAAGCGTTTGTTGGCTTGCCATGTGTCACTCCAGTCTCTGCTGCATCCGCCTGCAGCCTCCTCCTGTGTCTCCGAGTCTCAAATCTTCTGCCTGTCTCTCATGAGGACACTTGTTATTGGATTCAGGATTCACTTGGATTATCCAGGATAATCTCATCACAAATGCTTAGCTCAATGACACCTGCAGAGACCCTTTTGCCAAATAAGGTCACATTCACCGATTCCAGGTGGACATATGTTTTGAAGCCTCTATTCAACCTGTGACAGAAGGTGACTTCCTCGGGTGTGCTTGTCCACTCCTGAAGTCCCCAGTGTCCCATCAGGAGCTTGTCACAGCAGCCCAGGAGCTGGGCAGACATACGGGGTGGGCCTGTTTCTGGAGAAGCCTCTCGTCCCACCAGTGCCAGAGGCAGAACGTGAGGCCTGGGAGTACGGGGTGGGAGAGCGCCACAGGCCGGTGGGAGGGGCTGCTCTGGGAACATGGGGGAAGGACGGGGACAGAGATGAGGAAGCCTTCCTCCTAGGGTACAATGGTTGCTCAGCTGAGGCCTGGACGGCCCTGGGAGAGATGCAGACATTCCAGGCTCGACCCAGGAGGGCTGGGAGCCAGGCTGGGGCAGGCTGGATTCGAGAGGCTGGGAAGACTTCTGCAGAATCAAGATCTTCTCAACGGAGGCTTATGTCCTACTGACACCAAGGACTCCATCTCCTTGCCATCTGTAGTTGCCTGTGACTTTATACACCCTCTCCTCTCCTCTGGGGTCATGTTCATCTCTTTCCTGTGAGCTGGCTGGAGGCTGGGCTGTCACCCACCATCCCTACTAGCGATCAGGTCTCTATTTGGCAGTAGGCATGCATGAAATGCACTCTGCCTGCAAAACATCCCTGTCCTGGAGGAGAGAAACGAAGATAAAGAGTGGTTAAAATGCAGAATGGCAAGTGCTGAGTGCTATGTGGTAAATGCTAAGTGCTGCATGGTAAGTGCTGAGTGCTGCATGGTAAGTCCTGAGTGCTGTGTGGAAAGTGCTGAGTGCAGAGTGGTAAATCCTGAGTGTTGTATGGTAAGTGCTGAGTGCAGAGTGGTAAGTACTGAGTGCAGAGTGGTAAGTGCTGAGTGCTGTGTGGTAAGCGCTGAATGCAACATGGTAAGTGCTGAGTGCTGAGTGCTGCGGTTCAGCCTGGTGCCTTTCACCCCTGAGTGCCCCCTACCCCTGTTTTACAGAAGAGGAAACTGAGACTCTGAGGGAGTGAGCTCCTGTCCTAGCCACCCAGTGGTAAAGGGCCAGGGCTAGAACTCCACACCGCACCCATCAGATCCTAAAGTCTTGATCTTTCTGGAACAACTCAGGAGTGACAGAGGTCTGGTGAGGTGATGCTGTGCAGGGAAGGAGGAGGGGTGCAGGATGGGCAGGGAGAGCTTCCCGCTGGGGTGCCCTCTGATGAAGCCTAGGACCCCCCACCAGGGAGCTCCAGAGCGAAGGTTGCCTCGGAAGGGTCATGTGAGTGGCCCACCTCCCAGCTCCTCGAGGGCAGACAGGTGCCCAGAAATGTGAGGCTCATACCCCGGGCCTTGCATGCTTTCCCAGGGCTGCCGTGATGAGTTTCCACAAACTGGGCAGCTTAAAACAATGGAAATTGCTTCTCTCAAAGTCCTGGAGGCCAGAGGTCTGAGATCAAGGTGTCAGCAGGGCTGTGCCCCTCCAAAGGCTCTAGGGAGGCCCCTCCTTGCCCCTTCCAGCTTCTGGCTTGAAGCTGCCTCTCTCCAGCCCGTCTTCACACAGCCTCCATCCCTGGGTGTCTAGCCCTCCCCTTCTGTATAAGGACACTGGTCTTTGGATTTAGGGCCCACCCGAAACCAGCAGGACCACATCTGAACTAACTACTTCCGCAAAGACCCTATTTCCAAAGAAGGTCACCGTCTGAGGTTTCGGGTGAGCATTTTGGGGGACACCGTTCAACCTGGTACAAGTCCAATCCGGAACTGGAGAAGTTTCTCAGAAATGAGATCCAAATGGACACCTGCAGGGGCCAGGAGGAGAGGGTTCTAGGCAGGGGATCAGCCTGTGCACATCCCAGAGGCTAAAGACTGTGAAGCTGTTTCAGTGTGGCGAGAACATTCTAGAAATGAGGAGGGTGGGGATCACAGGCAGGCTGAGGGCCAAGGTCATCAGGGCTGCATCAGGAAGCGGCCCCTGACCCAGACTCTGGAATCCGGCCATTCTCCTGAGCCATGGAAGGACCCTAACCCAGGTTCCAGGGGAATCGGCGTCCTCCCTCTCCCCAGGGCATGGGGCCTCTATCCCCATCTGGGGATGCTGAATCTCCCCTCTCCTCCTCTTCACCTCTTCCCCTTCCCCTCCCTCAGCACCTGGGCCCTCGGCAGTGACAGTTTCCAGTAACCCATGCATCTCTTAGAATGCCAGCCGGGACACGGGCCACGAGCATGAAGAGGGTGGGGAGTGGGGCGGGGGCGCTGCTGCCAGGAAATGTCTGGGACGCTTGCCCTGCCCACAGAGAGTGCCCGGCCACCTCTGATGCAGGACAGGAGCGCACAGGTGAGGAAGGAGAGGACCCTAGAGCCTGTGCATCCTCCTCTCCAAGTAGGAAGGCAGGAGGAGGGGCCCTTGGGCAGCTCAGCACTGAGACTTTCTCCCTCCAGGCAGGATGGAGCCGCCTGCGCCTGCTCTCTGCGCTCTTCTTGTGTCGCTGTGGACTCGGCGATTTCCAGAGCGTGGCACGGAAGCCCCTCTCCCTTTTGGATGACTTAAGCCCTCTTCGAATCTGAGTTTCTTCCTGCTCGGTTGATCCCAGCCTGGAGGGGATTCCTTTCTTGTGTGGGGGTTTCAGATCCAGACCCAGCCATGTCAGAGTAGAAGGCAATTCCTCCTCTGGGGCTCCCGAAAGAGACATGCCTGGGTAATCATCACCAGCCACCCACCCTGACGGCACCAAACGGCAGACCTCAGAGCCCTGGCTGTGCCTCCCTGCTCAGCCAGCAGGTTGCCATGGCGACAAGCCAGTGTAAGCCTCTCCATCAATAAGCCAGAGTCTTCCCAAGACGCCTCTGGAGCCTGGCCCCCAACACAGCCTTGGGGTGGGAAAGAAGCCACAGGGTTCCATACAGAGGTGATTAAATAGCAGGAAGAGGAACTGGGCACGAGAAAGGGCTCGGAGATGACTGCATGGAATGGCTGTGTCTTTTGCAAGCCTAATCCTGACCCTGCAGTGAGAATTATTTGCTTGGTGGGAAATGGCAGGGGGTTTTCTGGATCTCAGACTGTGGTGCTCGCCAGACTTTGTTTTCGGGGCAGGCTTGAATCTTTTAGCTGGTACACGTGTGTCCCCTGGGGCTGCACCAGTCCTTAATGAACCCACAGGGGTGCCCTGGGCTGATATGGGTAGTAGTCTGTGGGCAGGAGTGCCTTCACTTCCACGCACAACTGAATGTGTGGACCTAGGAGGGATGGAAAGAAGTGGGGGTCGGGCGCCGAGGTGCGTGCCTGTAATCCCAGCACTTTGGGAGGCCGAGGCAGACGGATCACTTGAGGTCAGGAGTTTGCAAGCAGCTTGGCCAACATGGCAAAATCCCGTCTCTACTTAAAATACAAAAATTAGCTGGGCATGGTGGCAGGTGCCTGTAACCCAGCTGCTTGGAAGGCTGAGGCAAGAGAATCTCTTGAACTGGGGAGGCGGAGGTTGCAGTGAGCCAAGATTGCACACTGCACTCCAGCCTGGGCAACGGAGTGAGACCCTTAAAAAAAAAAGTGGAGAAGCGGGGATTTCCTCTGTAACCTGCTCTGCAATTTGTGAAGAAATTCGCCCCAGCCTGAACCTGTGCTCGGCACTAGAGCACCAACAGGAAGTCAGAGGATTTGACCATGAACGCGGTCCTGATGTAGCTCTGAGCTGGGATGCAGACCCGCCTCTGGTGATGTCCGGGATCCAGTCCACTGTTTGGACCGCACAGAACATCTTGGATCTTTATGATATGAGGACTGGAGGGTTTGCCGGGCCAGGTTACAGACAGAGTGCAAAATATGCTTATTTCACTGGAGGAAAGGAGGTGAGGAGATGGGGTACTGCTTAGAAGGCTCGAACACAGATGGGGTCCTGCAGAGGGAATACTTGGGTACCCAGGGAAGAGGAGAGGGGTTCAAACGCCCAAGGAGGGCGTGAAGGGGAAGGAAGGTAGAGATGGAACCAGAACGTAGATGGGCTGCAGCAGCTCAGAGGCTGGGGCGCCCCCATGGAGCTCACTCCCCTGCACCCCTGTAGTGGGTTGCATGGTGCCCCCAAAAAGTGTATGTTCATATCCTAATCCCCAGAACCTGTGCATGTGACCTTATTTGGGAAAAGGGTTTTTGTGGTTGTAGTGAAGTAACTCAGATGATATAATTATAGGGCTGGGTTCGGTGGCTCATGCCTGTAATCTTAGCACTTTGGGAGGCTGAAGCTGGTGGATCACCTGAGGTCCAGAGTTTGAGACCAGCCTCACCAACGTGGCAAAACCCTGTCTCTATTAAAAATACAAAATTAGCCGGGTATGGTGGCGCATGACTGTAATCTCAGCTACTTGGGAGACTGAGGCAGGGGAATCGTTGGAACCCAGGAGGCAGAGGTTGCAGTGAGCCGAGATTGCACCATTGCATTCCAACCTGGGCAACAACAGTGAAACTCTGTCTCAAGACAAAATAAAAATAAAAAAATAAGAAACTCAAGAAGAGAAAAACAGAGAAAAGAGGAGAAGGGCACTTGAAGACAGAGGTAGAGGGTGGAGTGGTGCCACCACATCTGGGAATCAAGACGACTGCCGGAAGCTGGCAGAGTCAGAGAACAGGATCCCTCAGGGCCTCCGGCGGGAGCACGACCCTGATGACATGTTGACTTCAGACTCCCAACCTTGTCACCGTGAGAAGAGATGCTGCCGTGTTCTAGGCCACCCTGTTTGTAGGAATTTGTACAGCAGCCCTAGGAAGCTAATTCAATGCCAGCGGAACACGCCTGTCCCCTCTGTCACAATGTCAGGGAAAGAGGCTGCAGGGAGGCCCTGCTCCAACCCCAGCTAACCCACGCTGTGTGGGGCCCCTTCCTCTGCAAAAGGACACAGCACCATGCTTGGGGCACTCAGCACCCAATCAGCAGGGAGGGAGGGGTCTACCTGACTTGCTGGAGCAGGGCGGGTGTGGAGGAAGGAGATGCTCTCTCCACCCCTCGGATTCAGGCCTGGGGGCATGGGACAGCTCAGTGACAGACAGCAGGGACAGATACAGACAGACAGGCTGTGATTTAAAAAAATTCTACCCTTGGAAATCCAGACTTACAAGGACATGGGTTGGTCATGGTTAGGCCAATCATAAGATGATTCTTCACTTTACAACCAGCTGCTGCTGCAACTCCTCCTCCTCCTCCTCCTCTTCCTCTTTTCTCCTCCTCCTCCTCCTTCCCCTCCTCTTCTTCCTCTTTTCTTCTCCTTCTCCTCCTCCTCCTTCTTCCTCCTCTTCTCTCGTCTTCTTTTTTTTCTTTTCAATAGGGTCATGCTCTTTCACCTAGGCTGGAGTACATAATCACAGCTCATTGCAGCCTTGAAGTCCTGGGCTCAGGGAATCCTCCTGCCTTAACCTCCTGTGTAGCTGGGATTACAGGAGTGAGCCCCTACATATGGCTAGTTTTTAAATTTTTAATATTTGTAGAGATGGGGTCTTGCTCTGTTGCCCAGGCTGATCTACAACTCCTGGCCTCAAGTGATCCTCCCACCTCAGCCTCCTAAAGCCCTGGGATTGCAGGTGTGTGCCACTGTGCTGGACCACAAGCCATTTCTTCTAAACAGAAGACCGCTTGGTCTATTTCAGGTATCAGTGGATTTTGTTCATCGCTTGCTCTGAGGCAGCTTTCAGCCCTTTGGAGGTCACTCCCCAGTTGCATTTGAACAGCTCGCCCAGCCTCCAGGCAAAGCCACATGTTTCCTTCTGCCCTGCTTGTCAGAAGACCAGCCAGGGTCCCAGTCCCCATCCTGCATTTAAGCTGCAAGGGCTACCTTAAGCCACTCTGACACCCTCAGCTTCCATCACCGGCCTAGACCAAGGGCTGGTCTAGACCAGCGGCTTTCAGCTTCCCTTCAGCTGTAGAATCCAATCTTCAAACAAAATCTTATTCGAGGGAGGAACGATCTACCATCTCACCTGTGTGTCCAATCTTCCTCCACCCCACCCAGCCCCACCCCAGCCCATTTCAAAGGGAAAGAGCTTTGTCTCTGCCTTTCCCTGGCTCCATCTTCCTGCCTCCATGCCCTGCCTCCTGGGAGAGGTTCCCCCAGCCTGGCTTCTGGCCTCCTGGAGAGTAGAATTGGAAAGAGGAGGAGAGAGACACTGGACCAAAGGAAATAAAGGAAGTGGATCTTATTTGCAGAGTCAGTTCCTGGGCTTTTGTTTGTTGTGGAGAATCCAGGACATTGGTGAATAAAAAGGGAAACTAAAAATGAAGTTGGAGAGGCTGGGCGCGGTGGCTCACACCTGTAATCCCAGCACTGTGGAAGGTCGAGGTGGGAAGATCACCTGAGGTCAGGAGTTTGAGACAAGCCTTGTCAACATGGCGAAACCCTGTCTCTACTAAAAATGCAAAAATTAGCCGGGCATGGTGGCGGGTGCCCGTAATCCCAGCTACTCAGGAGGCTGAGGCAGGAGAATCGCTTGAACCTGGGAGGTGGAGGTTGCAGTGAGCTGAGAGCGTGCCACGTTCCAGCCTGGGTAATAGAGCAAGACTCTGGAAGAAGGAGGAGGAGGAGGAGGAGAGGGGGAGAAGGAGGGGGGAGGGGAAGGAGGAGGAAGGGAGGAGGGAGGAGGAGGAGGTAGAAAGAGTGAGAGAGAGAGAAGGAGGGAGGGAGAAAGAGAGAGAAATTGACTAATCGCTGCTTAGACAAGGTCAGAAAGCTTGGTGTCAGGCGTCTCCAGAGAGAGGTCTGTTTTTAAGGAATGGGCTTGCATGATTATGGGGATAGGAAACGCTGCAGGCTAGAGGCAGAATTTCTTCTCAGGGAAACCTCAATTTTGGCTCTTAAGGTCTTGCACTGATGGGACAAGCCTCATCTACATTTGCGAGGGTCACCTTTTTTACTTAAAGTCAGCTTATTGTAGATGTCAGCTACTTCTACAAAACCTACCTTCACGGTAACACCCAGGTTCATGTCTGATCTGGGTGCCACAGCCTGGCCAGGTGGACACACAGCCTGATCCTTGCCATTGGTGAGTTAGAGGCGACAGCATCTAAGAGAGCCGGGGAGGAGACGAAGGATGCTGGGGCGTGAGTCCCCTTTAATCCCTCTGGCCTGCCACATCCAGCCTCTTTGAGTGTCTGGAGACTCGGCCCCAGGAGACCCTGGTTTGTATTCAGGTGATTTTGATGAGGTAGCCAGTCTATGCGAGAAGCCAGACCTGCTGTGTTGTGAAGAGGGCTGGGGTGGGTGGTCTGGCTCTGCCCCCTGCCTGGGCGCCTCAACTCTGTGGGACTCACCACACCCCTCAGCAGGCAGCTCATTGCTTAAGGATGGTCTTCCATGTAGATGAGGTGATGCCTGGAGAAAGTGGGGAGCCATAGGGAAAGGCCTTGTTATCCTGTGACATTCTCTGTCCCTTTACACACCCAAGTTGGAGATAAGAAGGCTCTGTGCTCTTTAGACTGAAAAAAAAAAAAAAAGTTTCTGGAATGCATATCCTTCCGCCCCATCTATCCTCGCAATCTCTCTCTACGAATAATAGACTTAATTATTTCAATTTAATTTGTTAGACATTTGATGTTTGAGAAACCTAATGAATGATTAACTTTTAATAAATAGTAAAATTTAATATCTATTAACTTGGGTTTAAATATATAGTGAATTAATTTCTTTATTCAATGCCTACTTTTTAAAAACAGATAGGAATTACTCCTCAGAGTCACCATGCCCTACGCAAGCCCTTGGCAAAACCACCACCCCATTCTCTGTGGGTGAAAACAGCACAGAGTAGATCCCGGGTCCTTGAATGTACAGGAAGAGGAGAACCGATCAAGAGGAGGTTGGGTGGTCGCCTTATCCAGTGCCCAGATCCAGAAGCAGCTGTGGGCAGGGAGGAGGCTGAGTTACAGTTTAGCTACAAAGTATCCCCAGTGAACACATTCCCCAGGGGGACTGCTACAAATGGGGTGGCCTTCCCCCCAGGGAAGGGGAGGGAGGAGGCTGTCTGAAGAATGAGGCTTCTTATAGGGACATCAAACTGCACATAAATAGATGCGCTGTGGTTTTTATTTGAATATTAATTGGCGTTGATGAACAGCATGTGTCTGTTACACTGGCAATTAGTTACCAATGAGGTCCTGGGTCGCCACACTGCTCCTGTAATTCTGGTATGGAGGTTCCTGGAACACGCATGGAGCTCTCCCCAAAGCAGCTGTCTTTGCAGAGAGGGTGGCTGCCTGTATCTCTGCGGAGGTCATCCATTCGCCTTTTCATGGATGTGCTAACAACCCACAGGACTGATTCTGACTGCATCACCCATTTAGGAGGGAGCCATCTGTGGGTCAATGAGTCCTGTGAGCCCCCAGGTGCTTCAACCATTCCTGGGTTCAGGGGTTTAAGGACAACAGGAGGAAAGTGTTCCCCCATTTCCTTGCCCTTTTGGGAGGCTGGGGACCTTTCTCGGGTGTCTGTCCTCAGAGGGAAGAATGAGGGAGGCAGCCTGGACTTGGCGGGGCCTGGAATTCTAGACAGGGCGGGGTCCAGGCACACAGGCCACCTGGCCAGGGGACACCCCACAGTGCTGGGTTGGCTGCTCAGGATCTCCTGTTACCTCTGGCCAACATCCAGGCAGACCCAGCCAGGCGTGGGTGCACTGTGGTCTCATGTCACCGTATGCAGAGTAGCCTCCAGCTCTGGACTGGAAGCCCTTTGAGGAGGTCTGCCTGGCCCTGCCGGTCTGTGTGTGCCCCGCCTTCAGTACCATGCCCGGCACATAGCAGGTGCTCCGTCTATGGAAGGAAGGGTCGAGAGAGAGGGAGAGGAGAGGGGCTCAGGGCCCAGGAGCTGCCAGCCGCTGAAGGAAGTAGGAATTCACTAGTCATTGAAACTGTTACGGAGGCATAAAAGATGGGGGAGGGGCATTCTCTAGCAGAGCTTCCCGGGGTGGGGAAGTGCCCATAACCCCCTGACCAGTATCTCCTTCCAGCCTCAGCCCCCACCCCAGACCCCCCTTCTCCTTCCTCTCCCATCCTGGGACCCCCATCCCAGCCGGGCTGGGGCAGGGAGAAGGCACCCTGGCCTTCCAGGCTCTGCTGTGGGGGTGCTCTGAGAGCAGCGGATGAAAAGCGCCTCCGCTGGGGGCTAATCCTCTCACCTCCACGCTCCCCGTGGCCGCCTCGCCCCGAGGCTTAGGCTGAAGAATCTCGGGGAGTTTTAAATGGAGGAGAAGGAGCATTTCTGATCTCATTTTCCAGTATTTCAGCTGTGCCATAATCTATTTACCACACAATTTGTGTCACTTTGATAAGCGGCTGCTTCAAGACTGCATTTATTAAAATCAAGAGCGGGGACAGCTTTCAAGTCTCTCAAGAATTGTAATAAATGTTTGAAATTAGTCATTACGGTGTTTGCCATGGTTCATATCATATACTCCATCTCGGTGACAAATGATCACATCTCGCACACCTTCTTTTTGGGTGACGATGGGGAAGGCTTCACTTTGACGCTCCTGCGTGGTGAAGGCTTCACTTTGAGGCTCAGGGGGGCGACGCTGGGGGGTGAGAGCCCTTCTGGGGACCACCGGGTTCCCCCAGGGCCACAGCTCAGCCCGTGAAATGCTCTTTTAGCCTAAGCTTCTGTACTTAAAAACGAGTGAAATTGCCCAGAGAGACTTTTCTTCCCTTCCTCTTCTCTCCTCCCCCATCTAAACCACCAGGGTTTTCTTTCATTCTGGGTGACAAGGCCTCTCCTCCACCACCACCCCTGCCCAGCGGTGACATCTGAGGACGCTGCAACTTTGCGGCTGGTATACTGTTTCCTTGGGGTGGGGGTGGGGGGTGGGGTTGTAGTTATAGGAAGTAACCCTGGCCAAAACAATGTCGCATTCATAAAGGCTCCAGTTCAGCAAGGCTTCAAGCCTCAGGGAGGGGAAAGGAGGGTCCCAGAGGCCATCAGAGGCTTCTTCAAAGACCATACAGGAACCAGGCACAGAGACGGAGCTCCCAGAGCCATGCTTCTCCTCCACGGTGACTTGTGGCTCACAGTCCTAAAGTGACATTTGGGAGATGAAAATCAGAGCATGAAAATCATCAGCATTGGAGACGAGCTAGGTACGAGGCCCAGGGTACCAGAGGCCGGGTTCCAAGTGGGCACGAGGGGCGGACCAGAGGATCTGTATTTCCTAATGATCGGGGGATTGTCTGTCTGGGGGATCCTCAGAGCTGGTAGCCCTCTCCCTGGGTGCCCCTGGAGCTCAGTAGACACTGTCTGCTGTGGGAGGCTCCAGGTGGGGTGGGTGGACACAGTGGGCGACACAGACACCGAAGGGCTGGTGGCACTCCAGGTGACAGCTTCTATTCGATGGAGAAATACAGCTGAATTTTGTTTGTGTTCAAAGGCTGGTGAAAGGAAATCCTTTCTGTTTCACAAACACATTGAAAACAGGCCTTAAAAAGGGGTTTAGCATGGCGGCCACCTAAAGCTCTCGTGTTTAACCTTGTTGGGAAGGCGTGTGGGTGTGTGCGTGGGAGTGACCGAGACACATACACTTTTAACTGAAAAATCACAGATTTGAGCCAAGCATGCACAGTCCTGTTTTGCAATTGACTTTCTTACCCAAAGACGTGAATGGTAAAAAAAAAAAGGCGTTTTTCACTGTAGCTTTGTATATAAAAAAAGAAAGCTTGGCGGAGCGTAGTAGCTCATGCCTGTAATCCTAGCACTTTGGGAGGCAGAGGCGGGTGGATCACCTGAGGTCAGGAGTTCGAGACCAGCCTAACCAATATGGTGAAAGCCCGTCTCTACTAAAATACAAAAATTAGACAGGTGTGGAGGCGGGCACCTATAATCCCAGCTACTCGGGAGGCTGAGGCAGGAGAATCGCTTGAACTCAGGAGTTGGAGGTTGCAGTGAGCTGAGATCATGCCATTGCACTCCAGCCTAGGTGACAGAGCGAAACTTCATCTCAAAAAAAAAAAAAGAAAAGAAAAAAAAAGAAAGTTTTTGGGGGCAGGGGGCTGACTTTAAGGGAAATTCTGGTAAATACAGAAAATAATAAAAACAAATATATGTGTGTGTATGTGTATATATATGTGTATGTATATATGTGTATGTGTGTGTATGTGTGTGTGTGCATGTGTGTGTATATATATGTAATTTATTTTTGGAGACAATGTCTCACATATATATGTATGTGTTTGTATATGTGTATGTATATGTGTGTATATATGCGTGTGTGTATATATATGTAATTTTTTTTGGAGACAATGTCTCATATGTGTGTGTATATATATATGTGTATGGGTATATATGTGTGTGTGTATATATACGTGTGTGTGTGTATATATATGTAATTTTTTTGGAGACAATGTCACATATATGTGTGTGTATGTATATGTGTGTGTTTGTGTGTATGTGTGTGTATGTGTGTGTATGTGTGTGTGTGTGTATGTGTGTGTGTGTGTAATTTTTTTTTTTTTGGAGACAATGTCTCACTCTGTCCCCCAGGCTGGAGTGCAGTGACTGATCTCGGCTCACTGCAACTTCTGCCTCCCGGGTTCAAGCAGTTCTCCTGCCTCAGCCTCCCGAGTAGCAGGGATTACAGGCACACACCACCGCATCTGGCTAATTTTAAACAAATATATTTTTTAAAAGGAGGCACAATTGTGCATGTGGGGGACGGCCGTGCGGCATTTCGACGCGTTTCGTGCACCGTCTGCTTTGCCGGCTGTTTTGGATCCTTGGTGTTCTCTCTCCTGCATGAGCTCCCCACCACCGCCCCCATGGCGGCCGCACTTCCGGGGTGATCCCTGCCCCTTAGGACCAGGAGCCCGGCCGCTCCAAGCGCTCCTGGAGGCTGCCAAGGCAGAGTCCCCGAGGGAAAGCCATGGCAGCTCCTCTGAGGCCTAGGTGCACATTGAAAAGCACACTGGCGTCTCACGGCCGGCTGTCTGCAGGGCCTGCGAGTGGGTCAGCATCCCCTTTAACGCAACACCCACTGTGAGAAGCAGTGTCTAAAGGCCCATGGTCAGGCCTGAAATCAATAAGATTCGAAAGATTCTCCTGCATTGGCTTTACCTGTATGCAGGGACTCCTCCTGCAGCCAACGCTGGAAGCTCTGAGGCTGCTGGTTTAGCAGGAAAATGCCTACATCCTCATTAGCATCTGACATTAGTCTGGCACATTTGTCACAATTAATTAACCCATATTGGCACATCGTTATTCACTCAAGTCCATAATGTATTCAGGCTTCTCTAGTTTTTACCTACTGTCCTCTTCCTGTCCCAGGAGTCCAGCCAGGACCCCCCCATGACACTCAGGCTTCATCTCCTTAGACTTGGTCGTGACAGTTTCTCAGTCTTGCCTTGTTTTTGGTCTCTGCAACAGTTGTGTGGATTCCTGGTCAGGCCTTTTGTAGAATGTTCCTCTGCTGGGGGTTGTCTGATGTTTTCCTCATGATTAGACCGGGATTATGGGTTGTTGGAAACAGATGCTCAGTGATGCAAAGAAAAATCAGCACTGAGACAAAGGATTTCTCAGCAAAGCAATTTTTACTTCCAGCACTGCAGGAAGGGCACCCTCGCTATCCATTGTGCTATGAAAGTACAAAGAACAAAGGGAAAGCAGACATATCTATCCCTTACACATTTGGGGTCGTCCTTACTGCCGTGTCTGATCTCGGTTGGAGCCAGACCTCACAATTTAAACTAAAACCCGATTGGCTAACAACTTAAAACTTTTTTAAACAGGTAAGGGGCATAGGCTGTGATCTGGGACATGCCTGTGAGCACGTCCAGCACAGATATCTTGGTTAAAGTACAAGGACATAGAATGTACTATGTGCCTGTAAGCATGGCACATCTAACAGCTACATAGGATAGGGCTTCACAAAGTTATTAGCACACCTATGATTTATTCTTTAACAAGACAGGAAATTTTGAAGGGGAACGTTTTGACTTCCCACATGGGTCTTGGGGAGGAAGAGTGCATAGGTAAAGTGTCATTGTCTGCACGTCATATCAAGGGTACCCACTATCAACAGAATTTATGGCTGCTGATGTTGACCTTGATCAACTGGCTGAGGTCGTGTCTGTTAGGGTTCTTCTCTGTGGAGTTACTTTTACCCCTTTTCATACTGTACTCTATATGAGGAAGTCATGTGCAGAGCACACACTTGAGCAGTGGCGAGTTACGTTCCACCTTCTTTTTTTTTTGAGATGGAGTTTCGCTCTGTCACCCAGGCTGGAGTACAGTGACATGATCTCGGCTCACTGCAACCTCCGCATCCTGGGTTCAAGAAATTTGCATGTCTCAGCCTCCCAAGTAGCTGGGGCTACAGACGCCTGCCACTGTGTCCAGCTAATTTTTGTATTTTTAGTAGAAAAGGGGTTTTGCCATGTTGATGTTCCACCTTCTTGAGAGTGGGATATGTACATACATTCTCTACAGCTAGATTTACATATTCTTCTCCATTTGTTATTCTATTTCATCATGTATTTATACCCATACAGACTCATGGCTATTTATTTCATACTTTGGGTGATAACCTAATATGATATAATTTACTTTGTGGCTCAAGCTGTCCCAGCCTTGGTCATTGGGAGCTCTTTCAGTTGGTTCCTGTGTTTCTTTGACATATCCCATCAACGTGGGTTTTTTTTTTTTAAGTATTTCCTTACTTTTTGACACTATTTTGTGCTCCAGACTTATTTTGTATCTTTCCAGGGCCAATCCAAGAATGAGCCATTTCTCCAAGGAGCCCTGGTTCTTTTTCACTGGAGAAGGTAGAAACCACAGGCTGGTACAGAGTGTGCTCATAGCTCCTGGGCTGTCATTTCTTCTAGACCCTCTCAACAGACAGGACAAAAGATATATGTGTTTACACTAATCCATATATATGTACACACACATATCTATACACCTTTCTAAATGCAACTACCTGTATCTATGTTAAGTATAGTGCATCTATAAATACATATATTACATATGAGTTGATAGTGATTTCTTCAACTCGAATCCATAATTGCATGAATCATTCTAACCTTCTTTCCTTGCTTGTCTGTAACTTTTCATTCCAAATGCAATGTGAAACTGATAAAGGCTGGCTTGGCTGGTATTTATTTCTGCTTCCTGGGAGGCAGTCTCTAAACCCTTGAATTTCCTGTGATAGCAGAATCTTTGTTATTCACAGTGGGCCCCTTGGACTTCCTGAGGTTGTGCTAAGGAGGTAACACGTGGCAAGCCCCTAGATAGTTCATTCTATTGAGATTATTCAGGATGGAGGCTGGCCAGGCCAGAAAGACCAACTGTGTTATTGGAGGGATGGAGGGATGGGGCTTTGAGCAACGTGGCATCAGCCCAGCCTCCAGGGAGGAGATTGAGCTCAACCATGTGACTCATGACTCAATCAATCATTCCTATGTAAAAAAAAAAACCCATAGAAACTCTGGTCCCCAAAGCTTGGGTGGACTTCCCTGGTTAACAGGACTCTGCATATTGTACACATCAGTGTGCCAGGAGAATGGTGAATCCTGACTCAGAGGGAGAAGATGCAGAAGCTTCACATTTGGGACCCTCCCTGACCTTGCCTTATGAGTCTCTTCTTTCAGCTAGTCCTGATTGTATCTTTTTTGCTGTAAGAAAACTGTAATAGCAAGTATAATGCTTTCCTGGGTTCTGTGAGGCATAGTTGCAAATGACCATACCTGAGTGGGTCATGGGAACACCTGCATTTGCAGCCAGCTGGTCAGAAGTGAGGGCCCCCAGGCTTCAGTTGGTGTCTGAAGTGAGGGCAGTCTGGGGAGGACTGTGACTTGTGAGGCTTGGCCTAACTCTGGGGAATTCATGTCACAGTTGCTTTGTAGAAGCTGCCTCCCACCATCTGCCATCCGTTTACCTAGTTGTTCAGTTCCCGTAGACATATATAGTGCTCTCAGAACCACTAATGCTTATCAATATGGGGCACACCTTTATCAACCACAGTGCAGTGTTTATGTACAGTTCCTTTTGCCTTTAGTTTCGTAGACTCTGCTCGTTTCCA
The DNA here is from genome assembly GCA_963574635.1 of Cheracebus regulus. Classification (NCBI taxonomy): domain Eukaryota; kingdom Metazoa; phylum Chordata; class Mammalia; order Primates; family Pitheciidae; genus Cheracebus; species Cheracebus regulus. The sequence goes on from CAUYQU010028731.1 coordinate 89,901, forward strand.
GCGTTACTTAAGTCAGCATTTTTTCCTCTGTTCACATTGGCGAGACTGTTTCATGCATCTGGAATATGTTTGGATGCTTTGGTCACATTCTGCATTCCGCCTTAGGAGCTGCTGACCTCCTAAATTACTTTAAAATTTTGCATACGTTAAGATTCATCCTTTGTGCGATGAAGTTCTATGGGTTTGAGCAAATGCACAGTGTCATGCAGCCACTATTACATATCATATACAATCATTTCACCTAATTAAAAAAACTCTGTTTCTCTTCAGTTTTAAAAAATATCAGATATATTAAGGTATAATTTATATACAACAAAATTCATCCTCTATAAGTGTACCATTTAAAACATTTCAGAAAATGTGTATACCCATGTGACAGCCACCGTAATTATGATATGGAATATTTATATCACCTGAAAATTTCCCTCATGTCCCTTTGGGGACATTCCCTCCCTTCCCAGCAGGCAATACTGATCCCCTTGCTGTTCGGATCATTTTGCCTTCTCTGGGATATCACAGAAATGGAATCACAGATTATGCTATTCATTTTTTGTTTCTACATGCAGAACAGTTTTGATACCAAATATGTGAGCTTTTTTCCCACCAACGGTAAATTCTCCAACTCTGCAGACACCAACTAGGTGTCCAATGGTTCAATTGGTTAGCTGCCCAGAGTGAGCGTCAGACCCCACAGGCTCAGGGCTCTACCCCCACTGCAAGTATTGGGTACTCAAGGTACCCACACTTCTGTCCAGCGTGGCTATACAATCAAGGGCTCTTATGGCCCCCTTCTTGGGTTTGACAATTTGCTAGAGTGATTCACAGAACTTAGGAAAAACAATTTGCTTACATTTACTGCTTTATCATAAAGGACACAATTCAGGATTAGCCAAATGGAAGAACACGCTTAGGACAGGGCATGAAGGAAAGGGTGAGGAGCTCCCACGTTGTTCAGCCACCTGCCCGTCACCTCCGCACGTTTACCAACACGGATGCTCTTCGAACCCCATAGTTTAGGGGGTTTCATGGTTCTGTGACATAGGCATCATTGATGAAATCATTGGCCATTGGTGACTGACTCAATCTCTAGCCCTTCCTCTCTTCCTGAAGGTCACTGGGCGGAGCTGAAAGTTCCAGCCCTCCAATCACATGGTTGGTTCCTGAAGCTATCTAAAGGACTCCAGCCACTGGTCATCTCATTAGCATACAAAAAGACAACTGCTGGGGTTCCAGGGGTCTTAGAAACTCTTGTGTCAGGAACCAAGGACTAAGACTACGTATTATAACAAAAGACATCCCTATCACTCGGGAAATTGCAAAGGTTTTAGGAGCTTTGTGCCAGGAACTGGAATGAAGACCAAATATATATTTCTTATTAAAATCACAATGTCGCACCATCTTTTGTGCATGGATTTACCTTTGGCTTTTTTCAGTTGGCATAATGCCTCTGAGATGCATCCACGTGGTTTCATGGGTCAAGAGTTATTTCCTTTTTTAGTATGGAGCAATCTTTCAGTGTAGGGGTATACTTTGCTTGTTGATCTATTCACTAGATAAGATATTTGCATGTTGTAGATTTTGGGCTATGATAAACAAGGCTCCCATGAGCGTTCCCGCACAGGTCTGTGTCAGGACACGTTTTTATTTATCTTGGACTGAGATTTCTGGGTCATATGATAAGTGTGTGTTTAGCTTCATAAGAAACTGCCAGTTTTCCAAAGTAGCTATATCGTTTTCTGTTCCCACCGGCAGTGTAGGAGAGTTCCAGCTCTTCCACGTTCTCATCAACATTTGGTGTTCTCCGTCTTTACATTTTAGCCTCCTAGCAGCTGCATGGTAGTATCTCATTATGTTTTTAGTTTTCATCTCCTAGGTGAATGATGCGAGCATCTTTGCATGAGCTTATTGGCTTTTTAAAAAAAGTATTTAAAAGGTTAAATTACTGTATGTGAGCAATTCATGGACGAAACATGTTGGTTCCTGCTCATAATGTGAACAGTGGAAGTCCCTCTCTCTCCTGTCTGCCTCCTCCATCCAAAGTGACCACTGCCACCTCCTGGGTGTCCAACCTTCCAGACCCGGGGCTCTGCATGAACAGTGTGCCTGTGCCTCTTCGCATGTCAGCATCCAGAAATCTACCTTCTTCTTCACAACAGCTGCAGATCCCATTCTTTCAGCAGTTTCCTAAACCTGGAATCATCCTCGTATCCCCCTCTCCCTCCACCCTCTGGTCTAAACCATCACCAAGATCTATGATTTTACTACCCTCCAAATATCTCTGTCACCTCCTCCCTCCGCCTTCTTCACCACCATCCAATTCTCCGTCCCCTCTTGCCTGGACAGTGGTCCCCGCCTCCCGACCCTTCTCCCACCTCCGCTATTCTATCCTCTGTAAGCAACTGGTGTACATTTTTCAAAACGCAAAAGCGGTAAGGTCATCCTTACCCACTTAAAGCTCTCAGTGCCTTCCTTAAAAGTCTGAAGATAAAGCCCAGATGCTGTGATCACCCGCAGCCCTCCTCCCAGCTGCCTGCCCCTGCTTTGAGCTCCAGCCCACCTGCCGAAGGTCAGACATCAGACACACGGCAGCCCTCAGCACGGGCTGGGAATGCCTCCACCCTTTTCACCCAGGAAACCCCCATCTCTCCTGAGCTCTCACCCCGATCCATCGCTTCCTCGAGAAGCCTCTTCTGACCTCTCCTGATCCTCTGTTACCAGGAGACCTTCCTCTTGTTCCTCGTGTTCTCAATCCCACTGCCTCTCCTTCCTGGCCCATGTCACAGCCACGCATATTTGTACATCCAGAGATCATCTGACGAAGGCTCAACCCCATTCCTTCCCAATCCGTAGGTCCCATACCGAGGGCAGGATGGGGGTGTTGTACAGTGTTGGAAATAGATGCTCGGTGCCACAAGAAAAATCAGCACTGAGACAAAGGATCTTTCAGCAACACAGTTTTTACTTCTAGCACTGCAGGAAGGGTACCCTCGCTAGCCGTTGTGCTATGAAAGTACAAAGAACAAAGGCAAACACACACATTTATTCCTTACGCATTTGGGGTTGTCCTCACTGCTGTGTCTGATCTCTGTTGGCTGGAGCCAGACCTCACAGTCTAAACTAAAGCCCGATTAGCTCATAACTTAAAACTTTTCTAAACAGGTAAAAGCAATGGAGAGCTGGGACATGCCTGTGAGCACGTCCAGCACAGATATCTTGGTTAAAGTACAAGGACATAGCATGTACTACGTGCCTGTAAGCATGGCATGTCTAACAGTTACATAGGATAGGGCTTCACAAAGTTATTAGCACACTTATTCTTTAACAAGAAAGGAAATTTTAAAAAGGAACTTCTCTACTTCCCACACCTGGAGAGGTGCTGAGCCCCAGCAGGCACTCAGCACGCTCAGGTGGGCAGGCACCTTGCTCCGGGTACACACCTCTTCTCCAGGCCCGCCTTGCCTCCTGTCCTCCTGGGGCTCGTGTTCTGCTGGGGCTCAGGCTGGTGTCTGCCTGGCAGGGCCTCCTGACAATGCCTTACCTGGACAAGGCCTGGTGCCACCCGGAGTGTGGGGGGCAATGTCAGAGGAGACAGAAGTCCAGTCCCACCACCATCTCCCAGCCCAAGCAATGAATTGCTCTTACCAGCGGCCAGCTCACTCTCTGCCTCCCTCCTACCCCTCCCAGCTGCTCCTTGGGGCCACGCTTCTCAATAAAATCCCCCCAGCAAACCTGTCTCAGCCAGGCGCTGCTTCTGGGTCACCCAGGCTAAGACACCCATTTTTTATTCCTATCCTTGGCTTTTTATCCACTAGGACATACCGTTTTCTTTGTGGAAAGTCCACGTTGTAGCTTTTGTTTGGGTGTGGGGGACCCCAGGTTTTTGTGTTGGGTGCAGGAATCCCTGCAGGAGCCTCTTTTCTCTCCACAGGCCATTTCCCGTCCTTCTTTCTCTCCTCCCTGTCCTCCCCCCTCCCGCCTTCAGAACTGTCTCTCAGCCGCCGCTGCTGATATTTAAACATGCAGATCCCGGCTTCTGTTTTGCATGAATGTGTGACCTTGGGTAGAGCTGCTTGTGCAGAATGGATGTGTTGTGGCTGCATTCAATCATCGGGAGCAGCCCAAGCCTTGAGAACCCACAGAGACCCAGTTCCCCATCCCCGGCTTCGGGATGGTAATGAACTTCTGAGAAATGGCTCATCAATAAATGGAGCTAAGAGCTCAGGGCAGCGAACCCTCTCTGTCAGGACCTTAATTACGACTGCAGAAATAAGTTGAGGGGGTGGGGAGCCACAGCGGGGAGGCGGGATGGGGCACTTAAGGTTAACCCCTGATTTCTTGGGTAGCGGTGGGTGGGCAGGCAAAGTGAAGTCCTCCTCTCTGGGGAGGAAAGGTTGGGGCTGAGGAGGCTGGGATTTTATTTTTGGGAGGAGTTGCTCCATGTGTCTGTCTCTTTCTGCTGTGCCAAGCTGGGAGCGCAGAGATTTTCCCAGCTGGGCAAGACCTGGTCCCTGGGAGGCTGCCCCGTGCTCCCTGAGAGCCCTGGTTTGGAAGGAGCTGCCCCTCATACATTTTGGGTCACACCATGGTGGCTGTGGGGGGTCTGTGCTGCCCCCCTGGAGGCAACAAGGAGCAGAGGCGGGGCTGCAGACCGTGGGATGGGTTGATTCTGCTGTAAATTTGACCCCACGGAGCTGGGAGACTCTGGGCAAAGCCCATCCCTTCTAGAGGCTGTTTCTGTATCTCTACCTGGGAATCCTAAAAGCTGGCTCTTGGGGTCATTGTGATGGCCAACAAAGTATGAGGCAGGCCTGGACATGGAACATGAGCCCCTTAAAGTGGGTTTACCCTCTGCCACCCCCGAAGACCTAGCCACATCGTCCCTCTCCTCTCCAGTGTCAGTCCGAAGCTGACTCCCTTTGGCGGTCTTCAGAGAGGGCCCTGCTAGGAGCTCGGGAGCCATGGGCTCCTCCCCAGCAGCTCAGAGGGCCCCGCAATCATGCCCCCTGCTTGCCCCTCACCCTCGAGAGATGCTGCTCGGCCCTGTCTCCGCCCCTACCATTGACCCTCCTGCAGGCTGGACAGAGGCTGCAGGGCGAGGGGATGACCAGCCTTTTCTGTTTGGTATCTTAGTGATTCCCATCCTGCACTCCGCACCCTAGATGAACAGGCTCGGGGTGGATGGGAGACGGGTGGTGCTGCCGGTCAGCACTGACCTCCCACGTTGCCAGGGCTGTCTTGAGAGAAGGATGAGAAGATTCTGAAAAGCCCTAGGGTACCTCTCAGCCATAAGAAACAATGATCATCACAACTGTTCTGCTTGGCCAAGAACCTACCAGGTCTCCCCACTTCCCAGATCCGCCATTTACCCCTCCAAGAAGGGAGGATTGGCCTGGGCCACTCAACTGGCCAAGTGACCCACCAGGAGCTGCAGGAGCTGGGGTTGGAGGTGGCATCCTGGCCCTCCTAGAGTCCCTTTCTCCTAGGGAGCAATTGCCCATAAATAAGTATTTTATTTAAAAAAATAAACAAAGATATAAGACCCGATTGACTTTTTTTTTTTTTTTGAGACGGAGTCTCATTCTGTCACCCAGATTGGAGTGCAGTGGTATGAGCTCTGCTCACTGTAACCTCCGCCTCCCAGGTTCAAGTGATACTCCAGCTTCAGCCTCCAGAGTAGCTGGGATTACAGGAGCTCACCACCACACCCAGCTAATTTTTGTATTTTTAGTAGAGACAAGGTTTCACCATGCTGGCCAGGCTGGTCTCAAACTCCCGACCTTCAATGATCTGCCCGTCTTGGCCTCCCAAAGTCCAGGGATTACAGGCGTGAGCCACTGCACCCAGCCCCACTTGACTACTGCAGAAAAATTAAAATTCAGATGAGCAAAAAAAAGAATGAAATATAAATCATTCTAAAGCCTACCACCTGGAAAAACCCACTAACACCCATGTGGTATGCTGCAGGATAATTTTCTCGGGGGCTTTCCTGCTCCAAGCTTTATAATCATGGGAGGTGGTGAGTGTGTGTGCATGCGTGAGTGTGTGTGTGTGTGATGAGAACAGGCAGCAGGAAGCAAGATGCTGAGATGCCGGGTCGTGGCAAAGCCGCCTGCCTTGGGGCTGGAATTTTCCATGGCAGTAAATCTGTCTCCTCTGAGAGGTGGCCGCACAGAGGACATGAGCGAGGTGCCAGCGTCAGTGCGGTGTTTACTGCACAGATAGAATATTTACAGCTTCATCTTTGGTATAAAATGTGGCTCTTCCAGACCCCACGAAGGTCACTAGAATGTCAAGGAATTTATGGATGTTTTATAGCACATTTGTGCTGGCGAGCAAGATAACAGGATTCTGTTCCTCTGTACCCAGTACCGAGAGACACCCAGAGTGGGAAAACAGTGAGCAGCTGGCTGGGAATCGACTCCCCCCACACCCCGCCCAACCCTGCTCATGTATGCTCGTGTGTATTCTATTTGTCCACGTGTATGTAGAACATATGTTACTCCAGGCAGGGGAGGAGAAGTTCAAGTGTGCAGAAGGGAGAACAATTAGAAAAAGCATGAATCACGGTTCTGTTTCTGCTTCTACTGTCAGAGCTGATTCTTTCTTGGTTTTACATAAGAGCTGCTGCCTTAATTAAAGCTGGTAAGGTCCTGGGTAGATTACACTTCTAGACTCTAGACTCACAGCAAGGGGCAGGGACCTTAGAGAGAATAAAAACCATAGTTATCATTTTCAGCGAGGAAGCCAAAGCCTGAAGAATGTTTGCTGAATTTGCTTTCACGTTATTAGAGTTTTCGAGGAATGATTTTGAATGTTACCTCTTATGCATCTCAGAGGCGAGCTAAGTTTGGCTGCCTTTTCTGGAAGTGGACCCTAATAATCCTCTGCAGGTGGTTCCTAGCTAGTTAGAAACCAATCACCAGCCAATAGAAAGCCACGTGCCTTCTATTGTTACACACACCTCTGCCTTCTTGTGGGTTTCTTCCGCCCAGGCACTGGTTGGATCCTCTTGAATTTAAGTCATGTGTGTATTCATTCATCTGCCCAATGTGTCTCTGTGTCTCTGATTAGAGAGTCTGTGATGTGGCCCTTGGGGACACAGATGGGAACAACACAAAGGCAGTACCCGAGGTGTTTCCATCTTGTATGGTGCTGGAACCACTGTTGCTAAGACACAGGTGAGTCCTGGAGACTGCAGAGAGTTCTGCTCCCAGGGACGCTTCCCCAGCTACAAGTACCAGGCCAGGAGCCCATGCTCCACCATCTACTGTTCCTCTCGGCATTTCCCTTCACTCTTTTCAGCCTCAGCCACGCTATCTGTAAAAGCATTTTGCTGAATTAAGTGAACTTCCATCATTCTGGGTTGTTCTACCTCTAAGAGGAAGTGGCCAACCAGCCTGAAAGAGATGTTAGGGTCGAGCCTGTTGCTGATGTCTTCAGAGTGGGGTTGGCGTGTAGGGGAATTTGGGGATGATGGTACCTTACAAGGAACAAAAGTCCATGGAAACAAACAAATGGGGGCAGGGAAGCCTTCATGGTGGGATGCCACAGGAGAATTACAGAAGGGATAACAGAGTGACAGAAAGGTCACCAACGCATGCTGACATTAGTGGCTGAGGGCGCAATTCAGATCAGGATATTTATGTGCCTCCACGCATCTCCCCACAAATTGTTGATCAGATACAAAGACAAAAGAGTAACTTCATTGTGGAAACACCTGGCAGACAGCACCTGAACCATGTGATTAAGGCTAATTTCACCAACATGATGACAAATGGCCAGGTGCCTCCAGATACGACACACTTGGGAGGAAGCAGCATCACTTCCACAGCGTCCCCAGAAAAGATGCCTAACCTGAATCTCATCACTGAGAAACATGAGAAGAACCCAAATTAGGAGATGTTCTGCAAAGTCACTGGCCCATAGTCTTCAAAAATGCTATGGTAAAGGAATGTGAAGAAAGGCCGAGAAGCTGGTTCAGATTAAAGGAAGCTAACGAGAGGGGCCAGCGCAGCTTGTGGTCACCCGTTTGGTTCTGGACCAAGCAGCTCATGGCAAGAAAGGATATTATTTGGATAATTGGTGAAATTTAATATAAACGGTGTGGCCAGGCGCAGTGGCTCACATCTGTAATCCCACCGCTTTGGGAGGCCGAGGTGGGTGGATCACCTGAGGTCGGGAGTTCCAGACCAGCCTGGTAAATATGGTGAGACCCTGTCTCTACTAAAAATACAAAAAAACTAGCCGGACATGGTGGCAGGTGCCTATAATCCTAGCTACTTGGGAGACTGAGGAGGGAGAATCACTTGAACCCGGGAAGTGAAGATTGCAGTGAGCCGAGATTGTGCCACTGCACTCTAGCCTGGGTGACAGAGTGAGACTCTGTCTCCAAAAAGAAAAAAAAAAAAGACTGTGGATGAGAAAATATCTTATCAATGGTAAGTTTCCTGATTTTGACTGTTGTACTTTTCTTTATTCTTGGAAAAGTGCACCCAGAAGTAGAGACATGATGTCTCAGACTTACTCTCAACAGGTGCAGGGGAAGAAGAATGTGCGCAGAGAAAGCAAGACGGTGGTAAAGCACAGAACGGAGCTTCGTGGAATCTGGTGGGGTCTATGGGAGTTCCTGGCACCTTTCTTGCAACTGCAGCTTTTCCTAATTTGAAACTATTTCAAAATAAAAATTTACCAAAAAAAAAAAAAAAAAGTAAAAGCAGCTCAGTACATTGTGAAATTCAGTAAGTTGTTGGTCTTAAATCAAAACTCAGCTGATTTGAGATTGATCTGTTCATCATGATCCTATAAACATAATTCAAAGGAGCCAGTGCCATTAACCAGGCTACTGAGACTTGTGGTTCCTTTGCCCTTTCTCTGGTAAGTACTCCGGTAGCAAAACAAACTCAGTTATTCGTTACTTCTACCTGGCGAGCTGAAAAGTTATCCAGTCAGAAGCTGAGTCAGTGATCTCTCTCTTCCGTCCTCCTTCCTTTTCTTCTTCCTTGTTTCCTTTCTCTCTTCATTCTTTCCTCCTTGCCACCCTTCCTTCTTTCTTCCTTTCTTATCTTTCTCTCCAATTTTCATTTCTTCTCTAATACTGAATTACCAGCATTTTCATCCTCTTTTCTTCCCTCCTTCCTTCCTCCCTTCTCTCCTCTCTCTCCTTCTTTTTCATTTAGCGTCCAAGTCAATAGTTACTTTGATGTGAAAGAACAGCTTCTTCCTTCTTGCTTTCCTGGTTTCCATTTTTCCAGAGAGAAGTGGAAGACACAGTCTTGAAAAGTGCTGGGTGAGGAAAAAAAAGAGCAGTATTGAAATTAAATATCGTAATGATGTAAAACAGTAAGCAGCTCTGCTTGACAGCCCTGACAGCTATTTGTTCTAGAAAACAGCATTTATGATGTCAGTCCTATACGGGAGTATGTTTGAATTAAAATAATTATGGCTGATAGCACAACAAAGATCCCTGGTAGTCAATCATCCTTCACAAATACCACAGATAGAACCTTCCCGGTGGCGGGAAGAGACTCTGTCAATAGGCAGAAGCAACAAAGGACGTGCGGGAGATCCCTCCAGAAACCCAGATGTCCTCCCCGAAGCCAGAATGCCTCACCTCTGAAAGAAGCCCATGTGTTTGAGGGATGGCCTCTGAGGCCACACCACCTGTGGGACTGAGTGGACGGGTCACTGTCACTCCCCCAAGATACACCGCATCTTTCTCAGATCAACTGTGTGGACTGAATTGACATGCTTATTATTATTGTTATTATAATTATTTGAGACAGGGTCTCCATCCACCACCCAGGTTGGAGAGCAGTGGCGTGATCACGGCTCGCTGCAGCCTCAACGTCACAGGCTCAAGTGATCCTCCCACCAAGCCTCCCCAGTAGCTGGAACTACAGCCATGCACCACCACACCTGGCTAATGTTTAATGTTTTGTAGAGATGGGGATCTCATTATGTCACCCAGGCTGGTCTTGAACTCCTGGCCTCAAGCGATCTTCCTGCCTTGGCCTCCAAAAGTGCTGAGATTCCAGGTGCGAGCCACTGTTTTGGTGATACCCTATGGACTACCCAAGGTGAACATCTGTGTCTGCTTTCTCTTCTGCAATTTTAAATTTGAAGTTACAAACAGTGCTGATTACATTTTTGTGCCAAAAAGAGGCTCATTGAGGATCTGGCTGAGGTGGCCTGACGCCCAAAAGTGCTTCTTGACCCATAGGTAGACCCCTTCCAGTTTATTCCCGTTGTTTTAAGATTTAATTCTTGGGCCAGTTGCTGTAGCTCACGCCTGTAATTCCAGCTCTTTGGGAGGCTGAGGTGGGTAGATCACTTGAGGTCAGGAGTTTGAGATTAGCCTGCCCAACATGGCAAAACTCTGTCTCTACCAAAAATACAAAAATTAGCTGGGCATGGTGGCACATGCCTTTAATCCCAATTACTAGTGAGGCTGAGGCAGGAGAATCCCTCGAACCCGGGAGGTGGAGGTTGCAGTGAGCCGAGATTGTACCATTGCACTCCAACCTGGGCAACAAGAGCGAAACTCTGTCTCCAAGGAAAAAAAAACTGAAAGTTTCAGAGTTTCCTTTGAAACTCTGTCTCAAAGGAAAAAGATGTAATTCTTTCCAGAGTAAAGCACCTCCAAGGTGGTCGCAGCTTGGCACCTTTTAGGCTTAAGGGAAGTTGTTGGGTTTGGGACTGAGAGGTACTGGGGCTTGAAGGGGTAGGGAAGGAGTGAGAGGAGGGTCGGGTGGGGGGCAGGAGATAAGCAGAGAAAGGGGGAGTTTCCCGGGGCCCAAAGCTGGGCCCTGGTAACCGGGAGCCTCATGTCTTCCACCCGTGCAGTTCTGTGCAGGCTGGGCAGGGCAGAGCTTGCAGATCCTAGCCTGGGTCAGAGCCCCCCCCCCCGTGAACTCTCCACTCCTTCCTCCTGACTCTTCCTTCTCTCCCTCCTCCACATTCTGGGCCTGCTCATCCCAGCCCAGGTGGTGAAACTCTGTTCAGGCTGGTCAGTTTCTCTGCATGAGCTCGGGACTGAGGGATGTGGAGGAATTCCTTCTGCATCTCCGTACGGACCTCACTCTGCACTGGGACCGAACAGTGTCACCCCAGAATTCACGTCTGCATGGAACTGCAGAACACGGCTTGGTTTGGAATAAGGGTCTCACAGACATAATTGAGTTAAGGGTCTAGAGGCAATGGGTGGGCTCTAATGAATGACTGGGGTCTTTGCAAGAGAAAGGAGAGGACATTTGGGATGCACAGACACACAGAGGTAGGCAGATGGGAGTGATGTGTCTGTAAGCTAAGAAACCAAGGATTGCAGGGAGCCGCAAGAAGCTGCCAGACAGGCCTGGACATCTCGCTCAGAGCCTCCAGAAGAAAACAGCCCCCACCTTGATCTTGAACTTCCAGGCTCCAGAACCATGAGAGAATACATTTCTGTTTTTCAAAGCCACTCAGTTTGTGGCAGTTTGTCACGGCAGCCCTAGGAGACTTTCTTTCTTTTTGGTACTAATGTTTATTGAGCAGCTACTGTGTTCCAGCGGCTCTGTAACGTCCTGGAAGCAATACTGAGACCAGGCAGCCTGTGCCACGGCGGAGCCCTGGGTAACGGGCAGGTCTATTGGGACTAGAACTCTAGATCTCATAGATCGTGGGACCCCCAAGTCCCTGTTAGGAACCCGGCCTCGAAGCAGAAGATGAGTGGCTGGCCAGACAAGCAAGTGAAGCTTCATCTGTATTTACGGCCACGCCCCACTGTTACGACACCGCCTGAGCCCCGCCTCCTGTCCCAACAGCCGTGGCATTAGATTCTCCTAGGAATGAGAACCCTATTGCGAACTGCACATGCAAGGGACCTAGGTGGCACGCTCCTTATGAGAGTTGCATGTCTGATGACCTGTCACTGTCTCCCATCACCCCCAGATGGGACCCTCTACTTGCAGGAAGACAAGCTCAGGGCTCCCACTGATTCTACATGATAGTGCCGTTGTATAATTATTTCATTATATATCACAGTGCAATAAGAACAGAAACAAAGTGCACAATACATGTCATGTGCTCGAATCATCCCGAAACAATACCACCCCCAACTCTGGTCTGTGGAAAAACTGTCTTGCACAAAACCAGTCCCTGACGCCAGAAAGGCTGGAGACCCCCGCCACAGACCATCGCAGTTCCCTTCTCCAGGCCTAGGTTGGGTCCGCTGCGAGTAGACGTTTGGCATCCTCTATGTGGACTGCAGGCACTCAGGAAACTGTAGTATTGGCCCGGTTATTCTGATGCCAGGACGCTGTGCTTTCACTGACCGTAAATGAGCTCTGAATGCCTTCACGTTGCCCAGCTCTCACCTCTGAATATGAAATGCTGTTATTTTACAGGGCAAGTTGCCCAGGAACACCAATAAAACCGAATAAAGGCCAGGCACAGTGGCTCGCGCCTGTAATCCCAGCACTTTGGGAGCCGAGGCCAGCAGATCACTTGAGGTCAGGAGTTTGAGACCAGCCATGATGAAACCCGGTCTCTATTAAAAAATACAAAACTTAACTGGGCATCGTGGCGTGTGCCTGTAGTCCCAGCTACTCAGGATACTGAGGCACAAGCATTGCTTGAACCCAGGAGGCAGAGGCTGCAGTGAGCCGAGATGGCGCCACTGCACTCCAGCCTGCACAATGGAACGAGACTCTGAAAAAAAAAAAAAAAAGGAAAAAAAAAAACAACCCATAGACCTGAAAGGCGGTTAGCCCCAACCAAAGAGCTTGAGAAATTGGGCTTTGTATGAGGAGTCGAGATGCAAAGTAAAAGGAAAAAGTGCGTGGGGGAACCCCACAGTGGTGGGTCTGTCCCTGGAGGGAGCAAAGCAGGGACCCCAGCCTCCGGGGGTGAGTCTTCTCTCTGACACTAACGATGCCAGCCGAGACACTGTCCTTGGCACAGGGAGAAGGAAGAGCTGAGCGGAGGGTTTACCTTCGGGGCTCTGCATGCTACCTGGCTGGATATCGACTTCGAGGTGACAGCTGGCTGGTAGAAGCCCTTGGCATCACCAAGAGCCCCTTTTAGGGCCACTTTTCATGCACATTGGGGGCCGAGTGCTTTCCTGCATGACCTCACTCGCTTCTCACTGAGAACTCACACAGGAGGTGTCAGTATCCCCACCTCACAGATGGGAAGACTGAGCCCCAGAGGAAAGTAATACCTTCCCGAGGTCAGATAGCTAGTAAGTGCAAGCTGCCTGGCATTCTGTGTCCACAAGAGTAACATCTGGTGAAATGTATGGCTAAGTCTAAAAGACCTCTTTCAATAACTGGAAAATGACGTGATGACTAAGAATGCACAGTGCCCTGTGTCAATCAGCAGTGTTTTCTCTCTTTCTTAATGGCAGAAATCTATAGGTGCATTTTAGAATTGATGGTGTCTTAGATTCCATGATACACAGTATTTAATATTTATTCATTCAATAGGCATTTATCGGTGTCTGCTAAGTGCTAGGCTTGACACCAGGCTGTGTAAATGCAAGTTTAAGAAAGTGCCTGCCCTCAAGGAGCTGATGCCTCACAAGAGAGATGAGGCAGATGATTGAAATATTTATAATGTAATGGAGAAGTCCCTTGAGAGGCAGGCAAAGTGCCTCTGGGTGCAGAGTATGACAGGTTCTCCAGATGGGACAGTTTTGAGAGGGTAAGGACTTAACAGGGAGGCAGAGACAGGGAGCTTAGCAGGGAGCTCTGCATGCACTCTGACTCCATCTCCATCTGATATGGTTTGACTGTGTCCCCACCCAAATCTCATCTTGAGTTGTAGCTCCCAGAATTCTTTCATGTTGTGGGATGGACCCAGTGGGGGATAATTGAATCATGGGAGTGATTTCCCCCATACTGTTCCCGTGGTAGTGAAAAAGTCTCAAGAGATCTGATGGTTTTATAAGGGGAAACCCCCTCTTGCTTGGCTCTCATTCTCTCTCTTGCCTGCCGCCATGTAGGACCTGCCTTCCACCTTCCACCACGATTGTGAGGCCTCCCCAGCCACGTGGAACTGTGAGTCCATTAAACCTCTTTTTCTTATAAATTGCCCAGCCTCAGGTATGTCTTTGTCAGCAGCATGAAAACAGACTAATATGCTATCTATCCAGACTTCCTTTCCAGTCTGGTTGCCTGAGTGCCAGGTGAGCTCCCAGAGGGCCCTGGCCCTATGTCCCCAGCCCCAGTGCAGAGCTGTGCGGGGAAGCCTGGAATGAAGGCTGTGAGGGGTGGAGTCACAGTTCGGAGGACCAACCACTCACCTCTGCGAGCTGTTTGCCTGGTGAGGGGTGATAGAGGCAGGAGTTGGGGGAGAGCATTATGACTTTCGGTAGGGAAAAATTCTACGGGCAGGCTCCAAACATCACCCACATGGGGAGAGTTTTTTAGATTTCACACTCTGATGCATGGAATTGGGGTCTAATTCCTTCTATCTCCCCACTCTCTCCCTGGCACATAAAACTCTGTCCACAGTAGCACAGTGGTGTGGAAGCAAAGCTCTGATGATTTAGAAACTAGTCAGCCTTCAAGAGTGATTTCCTGGACTCAGGTGCTTACTAGCTAGGAAGGTCATTCATTCACTGTTCATGCATTGACTCACTCTTTCCATATTTGTTTGCTCAGGACATGTTTTCTGAGTTCCTGCTACACACTGGGTGGTGTTCTAAGCATGGAGATCCAGTGGGGAACAGGACGGGTGTTTAGGTTTTACTCCGAATGGGATGTCAAGTCAGGAGAACAGCCCCCGGTCCAGGGACTGGGACTGAGGCTGGGATGTAGGGGTGAGCACACCAGCCATGCACCGAGTGGAGAAGGTCTGTGCATGTTTATGTGTAGGTGTCGTGGAGTGAATGGTTTAATTACAGCAGCACTGTGCATGAGCTTCCCATTAATAATGCAGTGAATTTCAGCAGCAGATTAAATCCTATAAAGGAGTAAATTGCCCAGGAAAGTGAAGTAACATCGTGGTTGAGGACAATCAGTACTTTATAGGTCTTTGATTAGATAGAAGCCCATGGCAGCCGGCAGATGGGCTCTTAGAAATGCACACATATGAGAAAAATAGGAACTGCATCAGTCAACTTATCAACATCACTTAAAAGGAATGGGCTGGTGCTAAAGGTGTGAGGGCTGGGAAGGATTGCCTGGCCCAGGAAGATTATGGCTCCAGCATTAGCACCAGGGCTGGGCTGTGGCTTAGCTGCCTGTCCGGAGTTCTAGCTAATGGGCCTTTAAGAACTTGACATTTATGAACAGTGTTAGGAGCATGTCATAAAACAATGTTAGGGAGAAGAGCTGGCTGTCTCTTGATCCGAGTGGCTTCTGATGCCAGAAACATACTGCAGAAGGGAGGCCTGAGCTCAGACTTGTTGGTTCCCCTGCAGTCCCCACAGGGAAAGTGGGTAAAAGGGAGGAGCTGTCCAGCACCCCGGGGAGGGGAAGGCTAGAGCAGCCCTGTCCCTTGGCCTGAGGAGCGTAAACCCAGTCCAAGCAGCTCTGGCAAACCCCTGCTGGCCTTGGTTCCGACTTGGAGGGAATTCCAACAAGGTGCTAGGGGTGAGATGTGCTGGGCTGGGCCTCCTAGCTGGCAGGCAGGGGTAGGGGGCTGGTAGGTAGGGCTGAACACGAAGGGGTGCCAGCAGGTCAGCCCCACAAAGGAAGCAGTGTTTGCCTGCTTTGTTCACGATGTCTCCCTACTCCAGAGTCTGCAGAGCAGCACGAAAGCTTCCTACTGCCTCGTCCTCTCTTTCCTTCTGATCTTAGTCTGCATGACATATTCTCACCCTGAAATTCTACATGGCCCAGCCAGGGAGAGGCTGATTCAGCCATTCAGTTGGCATTTCTGTTTTGTGTGTCCACGGTCTTAAATCAGCAGCTTTTCCAGTGAATATATCTTGTATCTCTGGATTTTAAGCCCCTGAGGGCAAAGGATGGTTTCATTCCCATTGTGTTCCAGGGCAGAGGTCTTGGAGAGGGACCCACGTACACTGGGGGCCACACAAGAGCATCCACTGGGGATCAGGAAAATAATATTAGAACTTCTAGTTATATTTATTTTTTAGTATCATTGTATTAGCCCATTCTCGCACTACTATTAAGAATACCTGAAACTGAGTAATCTATATAAAAAAGAGATTTCCTGCAGGCTATACAGGAAGCCTGGCTGGGGAGGCCTCAGGAAATGTATAATCAAGGTGGAAAGCTAGGGGAAGCAGGTACGTCTTAAGTGTCTGGAGCAAGAGGAGGAGTGTGAAGGAGGAGGTGCTACACACTTTTTGTGTGTGTGAGACAGAGTCTCGCTCTGTCGCCAGGTGCCAGGCAGGAATGCAGTGGCGCAATCTCAGCTCACTGCAACATCCACCTCCCAGGTTCAAGCAATTCTCCTGCCTCAGCTTCCCGAGTAGCTGGGACTACAGATGTGTGCCACCACGCCCAGCTAATTTTTGTATTTTTAGTAGAGACAGGGTTTTACCATGTTGGTCAGGATGGTCTCAATCTCCTGACCTCGTGATCTGCCCCGACTTGGCCTCCCAAAGTGCTGGGATTACTGCTGCGAGCCACTGCAACCCACCTGTTTTTTTTCTTTTGTGACAGAGTCTCGCTCTGTCACCCAGGCTGGAGTACAATGACGTGATTGTGGCTCACTGCAACCTCTGCGTCCTGGGTTCCAGCGACTCCTGCCTCAGCCTCCCGAGTAGCTGGGATCACAGGCACATACCAGCATGCCCGACTAATTTTTGTATTTTTAGTAGAGATGGGGTTTTGCCATAGTGACCAGGCTGGTCTTGAACTCCTGACCTCAAGTGATCTACCTGCCTCATCTCCCAAAGTACTGGAATTACAGGTGTGAGCCACTGCACCCGGCCCGTGCTACACACTTTTAAACAATCAGACCTCATGAGTACTCACTCACTGTCACGAGAACAGCAAGGAGGAAATCCACCCCCATGATCCAGTCACCTCCCACTGGCCCCTCCTCCAACACTGGGGATTACAATTCGACCTGATATTTTGGAGGGGACACAGCCCCAAACCATATGTCATGTTTTAAATTTTTCCATTTTGTGTATATGTTTTTTTTTTTTTCTTGAGACGGAGCCTTGCTCTGCCATCCAGGCTGGAGTGCAATGGCATGATCTCAGCTCACTACAAACTCTGCCTCCTGGGTTCAAGCGAGTCTCCTGCCTCAGCCTCCTGAATAACTGGGATTACAGGCACGTGCCACTACACTCGGCTAATTTTTGTATTTTAGTAGAGACAGGGTTTCACCATATTGGTCAGGCTGGTCTTGAACTCCTGACCTCGTGATCCACCTGTCTCGGCCTCCCAAAGTGCTGGGATTACAGGCATGATGTCTATATGTTTTATAATGTGTGCTCTGCCAGTTATTCTAGGCCAATGGTCTTCAGCAAGGAAGGATTTTGCTCCCAGGAGACATTGGGTAGTGTTTGGAGGATTTTTTGATTGTCACAGTTTGGGGAGGGGGTTGCTATTGGCATCCAGTGGGTAGAGGCCAGGGGTGCTAATCAACATCTTACAGTGCACAGGACTGGCCCACAACAGAGAATGATTTGGCCCCAAGTGTGGATGGTGCTGGGGCTGAGACGCTGTGGCTTAGCAACTATTGAAGTCTCCTTGTTCCTTGATTTTAACATCTGTAAAGACAGGATAAGACTAGTGCCTACCCATAGGTTTTTATGAAGTGAGCAAATACATGTGAGGCCTTTAGAACCAACATTAGCTCTTACAACTGTATATGTATTAGTTTATGAATAATTGCATACATATTGTGGGTGGTGTTCAAAACTTTATTCTGATAGAAATACACCATCAAAAACATTTGAAGCACCTGAATAAATAGATGGATAGATGGTGAACTTAGTGATAACACCAGATAACACTTTTCTGAGTGGCAGAAATTTGCTGAGTATGCTTCAAATGCTTGGACTTGCTGGCTCTTTCAATAATCCTATGGGGTAGGTGCTCTATATATATCTGTGGCTAAAGAATTAACATTAGGCTAAATACAAATTCCTTAGGCTTGGTACAGACAACACTTGCCCTGAAGATTTGGAGGGGAGATTAATTTCACTTGGTATACTCATGAAACACTCCAGGGAGAACCAGGATCAGACAAATTGATCTGAATTCTATGGGTATAGGGAAGTTTGGGGGTCATATAGAGTCTTGAATGCCAGGCTAAGTGGTTTAGATTGTAACCTCAGATAGTATGAGCTTCAGAGGGGGTTTTTGCACAAGATGTTTGAACCATGAAGAGGTGATATGATTGTAGGAAACCTTAAAATACCCTAAGGCTCCATGTGACCAAATCTCTTCCCAGAGTGACAAAGAATAACTCAGTATCCAAGAATAATTAAAAATCTTGCCTTGCCTTTCTTAAGAGCATAATACAGGGGACTCTGCTTCTGATCTCAGCCCCACTAGTTATGAGTCTAGCTTCATGAGTGTAGCTTCCTGAATCTGGTTCCTGTTTTATTCCTGCTGGGGAAGATCCAGAGGGAGTGGAGGAGGATGCACTGGTGAGTGTGCAGGAAGTCATGGTTTCTGAATGCCGACCTAGATGGCAGGATGAGCATCTCCCCTTTCTGGATCAAGGGCCTCTCCATAGAAAACGCAGTCAGCAACATCACCTAGGAGGATTCAGGGCCAGCCTGGGATGGGTAGTGTGAACGCAAATGCCCGGCCTGGTGTGGTGTGTGTGGTGTGAGCGCAATGACCAAGCAGCTAACTCCCTGGGGTCGGTGGTGATCTGTGAGGCAGTCAGGAATTGTGAGGAGTGATGGGTGACAGTGAAGGGTCCCCCAGGCCAGAGCTAGCTTCCCTGCCCACTTTCTGATAGTTAGAAAGCCCACCCATAAAGTTTCTTGCCTTTAGTGGAAAGTTTCTATCCCTGTCTCAATACAACATGTAGGGATCCTTTAAGGCATAAAGCTTAAGTAATATTCTTCCTCCCCTTTTGCATTCAGGAAGCACTCTTTGAGCTGCTGAACACTTAATATGCAGCCCCTTCTCCTAAGGAGGAGCTATGCAAATGAAGAACTGAGGACCTGCCCTCAGATGCTGTACACACAGCGCTGTTACCCCCACACCAGCTTGTAGGGACTCCTGTGGAGCAGGAAGCTACACACAAGCACTCGCTCTATTAGTAACCCAGCTACACACGAGCACTCACCCTATTAGTAACAACCACGATGGAGGCTTCTGAGAGGTAGAGGAGAGGGCGTGGCAAATCGTCAAGGAAGGGGTCTGGGGTCCAGCCCAGCTGGGATGGTCAAGGCTCTCTGTTCAAGGGTAAGCTGGCCTTGGTCACCTGCTTCAGTTTCATGGCAGATGGACTGATAAAATGCAGTGAAAGACAAGCAGCCAATGTCAGCACGTAACACGCGTCTCTGATGTATGATCAGGAACAAAATCATGGGCAGCCCAAGTTGCTGTTTTAACTCAGTGTGGGGACAGCTGTAAGGAGCAAAGGTGGTTGCTTTATGTATTCAGCCTTCTGAGAGCCTTGCTTTCAAATGTTCACTTTCTAATTAAGAAACAAAGTATCCTGTTTGATTGGCAGCCACAGTGGATGAAGTCCCCAAGAGGGAAGTAAATGCCACCTGTGATCTGGGAGAGAAAGAGAATCAAAGGAAGCAGAAGCTGCTGCCTCCTGCCCTCACCACGGCCTTCCTGGGAATATCACTTGTGGGCTTAGTCTTTAGATCATTCGCTGGCTGATTCAGTTATTCCCTTGTTCTTCATTCATTCATTCATAACTCATTCTTTGTTTCTCTCATGCATGACTAACTCACAACTTACCTTACTGTGACAGCTGACATTTGTTGAGATGCTGTGCAACAGACACAGGCATTGCAGATGAATTTTGTAGTTTGTACTAAAATCTACAGACATTGCTAAAAGAAAATAAAGAAGGTCTACATAAATGAAGTGATAGACCATAATTTTGCAGTGGAAGACTTAATATTTTACTATGTCAATTCCTTTTAAATTTATTTGTGAATAAAGATGTAATCCCAACTAAAATCCCAGCAAGACGTTTTCTTTTCTTTTTTTTTTTTGGTAAAAATTGATAAACTTATTGTAAAACATATATGGAAAGCCAGAGGGGCTAGAATAACCCCAACCATCTTGACAAGAACAAATTTGGAAAACATTTTCTGATTATAAGATTTTTTTCAAGATGTACTAATAGCATGAGTGCTTGAGTGTAGCTTGTCACTCCACGGGGGTCCCTACAAGCTAGTGTGGGGAAAACAATGCTGTGTGAAATCAAGATCAAGGCAACAGTCATGCCCTCAGTAGGTAGTTCCCAGGGGGGTTCACTGTTCTCTGTGCTTGTTTCTTCTCTGGCTGAATTCTAGTCCTGTAGCCATTGCCCTGTGCAGCTGCTGGGAGTAGACACAGCACTGCTTCCCGCACACCAGCTTGTAGGGACTCCTGTGCAGCAGGAAGCTATACGCCAGCACTGCCCCTATTAGTAAATCTTGAAAAAATCTTGTAATCAGAAAATGTTTCCCAAATTTGCTCTTGTCAAGATTGTTGGGGTTATTCTAGGCCCTTTGGCTTCCATATATGTGTTACGATAAGTTTATCAATGTTTACAAAAAAGAAAATCTTGGGATTTTGATTGAGATTACACTGTTATCTATAAATAAATTCAAAAGGAATTGACATAGTGAAATATTAAGTCTTCCACTTCAAAACTGTGGTCTCTTGCTTCATTTATGTAGATCTTCTTTAAGTTCTTTCAGCAATGTTTGTAGTTTTTGGTACAAACGACAAAAATTTAGCATTCTTACACATCTTTTGTAAATTTATTCCTAAGTATTTTACAGTTTTGATTTTATCATAAATGAAATTGTTTTTGAAATGTTATTTTCATACTGTTTCCTGTTAATATATATTCAATTGATTTTTAAATATTAACTTTATATCCTAATACCTTTATAAATGCATTTATTCAATCTGAGAGATTTTCTAAAATTATTAACCCATGGGATGTCCTATGTAAACAATCATGACATGTGTTGATGAAAAACAGTTTTACTTATTCCTTTTTAATCGTATGGCTTTTATTTCTTTTTCTTGCCTTATTGCACTTCCTGAAAACTTTAATACAATGTTGAATTAAAATAATGGAAAAGGTCATCTTTGCCTTGTTTCTGATTTTTTTGTAGAAGCTTTTTTGTTTTTTTTTTTGGAGACGGAGTTTCATAAGCTTGTTGCCCAAGCTGCTGGAGTATAATGGTGTGATCTTGGCTCACTGCAACCTCTCTTCTCAGTTTCAGGTGATGTTCCCGCCTCAGCCTCCCGAGTAGCTGTGATTACAGATCACAGGCACTCGCCACCATGCCTGGCTAATTGTTGTATTTTTAGTAGAGATGGGGTTTCGCCATGTTGGCCATGCTGGTCTTAAACTCCTGACCTCAGGCAATCCACCTGTTTCAGCCTCCCAAAGTGCTGGAATTATAGGCATGAGCCACTGAGCCCAGCCTTTAGAAGCTTTTTAACAGGATAAGGGAGTTCCCTTCTCCTATTTTGCTGAAACTTCTGATTACAAATTGATGTTGAATTTTGTCAGATGCTTTTATGAAACTATTGAGGTGATCATATACCTTTCTTTTAGCCTGTTAATAATAAGGGCATATTATAAATTGCTTTATGTCAATAAATTTTACAACTTATAAGAAATAGATAAATTCTCTGAAAAACACAAACTACCAAAGCTTATTCAAGAAGAAATAGATGATATGAATAGAGTTAATTACATTGATTGATTTTAGAATATTAAAACAATCTTACATTCTTGGGGTAAACTCTATTTGGTCAGGATGTATCACCTATTTTATGTATCAATGAATTTATTTTGCCAAAATTTAAAAGAAGCTTTTAGTATCTGTGTTCATGAGGAGTATTGGTGTGTATACTTCTTTTACTGTAATATCTTTGTTTTTTTGTGTCAGGGTAAGGATGACACATAAAATGAGTTGAAAAGTATTCCTTTCTCTTAAATTTTCAGCATCAGGTGTCCTTAATAGGTATAGTTTCATCCTTAAATGTTTGTCAGATTCACCAGTGAAGCCATTTGGGCCTGGATTTATTTGTTTTTATTTTTAATTTTTTTTTTCAGACAGCATCTTGCTCCTGTCACCCAGGCTGGAGTTCAGTGGTGTGATCACAGCTCACTGCAGCCTCAACTTAGCAGGCTCAGGTAATTCTCCTACCTCAGCCTCCTGAGTAGCTGGGACTACAGACACATGCCACCATGTCCAGCTAATTATTAGTAGAGATATGCTTTTGCCACGTTGCCCAGGCTAGTCTCAAACTCCTGGGCTCAAATAATCCTCCTGCATCTGCCTCCCAAAGTGCTGGGATTACAGGTGTGAGCCACCATACCTGGCCTGGATTATTTTTGTAAGAAGGTTTTGACTACAAAATCAACTTTTAAAATACATATAGGGCTATTCATATCATCTATTTCTTCTAGAATAAACTTTGGTAGTTTGTGTTTTTTCAGATAATTTGTCTATTTCTTATAAGTTATCAAATTTATTGACACAAAGCAATTTCTCCATCTATAAAACCCTTATGATACTTTTAATTTCTGTAGGCTCTGTAGTGATGCTTCCTCTTTCATTCCAATCCATACTGACAATCTGTGTTTTCTCTATTTTTTTCCCCTAATCAGTCTAGCTATAGCTTCTTTAAAAAAAAATTTTATGATATTTTTAAAAATCCAACTTTTGGTTTCTTTAATTTTTCTCTTTTTTTCTGTTTCATTTAATTCTTTTCTTTATTTTTTTTTCCTTTCTGCTTACTTTAGGTTTAATTTACTTTTCTTCTTTTTTTTTCCCTTAAGACAGATGCTTAGATCATTAGTTTGAGACCTTTCTTCTTTCTAATGTTATTAGCCTTTAAACACTATAAATTTCTCTCTAAATACAGCTTTAGCTACAGCACAGAACTTTTGATATATTGTGTTTTCATTTTCATTCAATGAAAAATCTTTTTAAGTTTTTCTTGTAATTTATTCTGTGACTTATCTGTTAGAAGTGTATTAATTGTCAAGTATTTGGCAGTTTTCTAGATATTTTCTGCTGTTTTTTTGTTCCACTGCTCTCAAATAATATACTTTATATGATTTTGATATCTCTTCATTTGTTTTTTGGTTTACAGTATGGTATGTCTTGGTAAATAAACTGCAACCTCCACCTGCTGGGTTCAAGCAATTCTCATGCCTCAGCTTCCTGAGTAGCTGGGATTACAGGCACCCACCACCACACCTGGCTAATTTTTGTATTTTTAATAGAGAAAGGGCTTCATCATGTTGCCCAGGCTGGTCTTGAACTCCTGACCTCATTATCTGGCTGCCTCAGCTTCCCAAAGTGCTGGGATTACAGGTGTGAGCCACCTTGCTTGGCCGTGATATTATTATATCAATATTATAATTGTTGGCTGGGTGCAGACTTGATGAAAACTATAAAACCTGCAGATCTGAGAGGTTTGACTAACACCAGACAGAAGAAACACTACACTAAGCACAACATAAATAAACGGTTGGAAAATAGCGGAAAAAAAAGAAAGAAAGAAAGAAAGAAAGAAAGAAAGAAAATCTTGAAAGCTGGGGGAAAAGACAAAAATAAGAATGACTACTGACTTCTCACATAACATTATGCAAGGCAGAGACAATGGATTGCTCTTTAAAGTCCCCCCAAAAAATAAAAATCAACTTAACATTTTGAATCCAGCAAAATATCTTTATAATGATGACAAACAAAAACTGAGATGATTCATCACCAGAAGAAGTCTACAATAAGAACTATTATCAACCCAGAACAGTAACTTAAAATTTTTTTAAAAAAAGAAAAAAAATAAGAACTGTTAATAAAAGTCCTTTGGGCAAAAGGAAAATACTAGATGGAAATCTGGATCTACACAAAGAAGGAAGAGTATTATAAATGGTAAATAAGTGGGTAAATAAGAAGTACTTTAAAATACGTTTATACAATTATATTTTGTATTGTGAGGTTTACAATATATGTAGCAGTAAAATATATAACAAAAAAAGCACAAAAAAATAAAAAAAAAGGAAATGGAAACTTGTAAAGTTGTAAAGTTCTTAAAATACATGTGAAGTGGTATAATAAAATTTGAACATAAATTGTGACAATTTAAAGATGCACATTATAAACTCTAGAATAACTGCTAAAAAGAGAGAAAAAGAATAAGCTGTTTGGTACAACTAGATCTAGTATAGTTATCTCCTTATAAATTGACCCCTTTACCATAAAATTCCCTTTTTTTCTGATGATATTCCTTGTTCTCACATCTACTTAGTCAGATACTGATATCGATACAGTCACACTTGCTTTCTTTTGATTCACGTTTGCTTAGTATTTTCCCCCATTTTTGAAAACTTTCGATGTATATGTACCCTTTGCTTAAAGTGAGTTTCTTTCAAATAATGTAAAAATTAGGTTTTTCTTTTTTGATCCAATCTGATAGTCTCTGCCTTTTAACTGGAGTGTTTATATGATTATCATTATGGATTAAAACCCACTATATGGGTATTTGTTTTCTATTTATTTCATTTTCTCTTTATCTATTTTCCCTTCTTTTTCTGGCTTATGTTTGCTTGAGTATTTTTATGATTTACTTTTATTTCCACTGTTAGTTTATTTAGTTGGGTGATTCTTAGTGAGTGATTTTTTTCCCTGTATACAATGAATTTTTTTTTTTTTTTGGCTGCATTTACATTTTTCTCTTTATCTTTGGTTTTCAGAAATTTGACTCTGATATGCCTAGCAGAAGCTTCTTTTGTGTTTATTCTGTTTGAGGTTTGTTGAGATTCTTGGATATGTGGATTGATTTTTTTTTTTTTTTATCAAATCTGAAAGTTTTAGTTGCTACATCTTCAAATATTGTTTCCTGCCCCATTCTGTTTATCCTCTCTGCTTGGGACTCCTGTTACATGTGTTTTAGGTTACATAACATTGTTCCACAAATCACTGAGATTCTATTAATCTGTTCACTCCCAGTTCCCTTTGTACTTATGTTTGGAGAGTTCCTATTGACCTGCCTTCAAGTTGACTGACCTTTTCTTTTGCAGTATATCTGCTGCTGTTAAGCCCATTCCGTGAATTTTACAATTTCAGATTTTTAATTTTTAAGCTCTACAAGTTCCATTCAGTTTAAAATATATATACAGTGTCTATTTCTCCACTGAGATTCCCCATCTGTTCATTTTTTACATATGTACATTCATTTTATAAGCCATGAGCACATTTACAAGGGCTGTTTTAAAAATCTTGTTTCCTAATTCCAATATTTGTATTATCTCTGGGTTTATTTCTACTGGTGTTTCTCTTGGGTATTTTGTCACATTTTCCTGCTTCATATATCTAGCAGTTTTTTTTACTATATTACAAATATTGTTGACACATTATTGATCATTTGGATTATTTTGTCTTTATTTAAAGAGCATTGGATTTTGTTCGTGCAGGTAGTTAATTTGCTGGTGGATCAGCTGAATCTTGTCTTGGCTTGGTTTTCAGCTCTGTTAAGGTGAATCTGAAGTAGCTATTACTCTAAGGCTACAGTGGCCCTATTCCCAAGGTGTGGACTTTCTGAAATCTCAACTAAATTTTTGAATGTTCAGCAATGTCTCCCCACTTTGGCTGGTCAGACCTTCAGTGTCTCCCAGCAATGTACAACCTTTAGAATCTCCACTTAGCTCACAGCTCTCTCACAGTTGTTCTGAGTCAGGCCTTATGTAGTTCTTCCTAAGCATAACCTGCTTAGTATTTGACCAAAAACTAGAGGGAACTCTATGTCAATCTTGGGACCTGTTTCTATGCATAACTCTCTCTACTCTGGTACCCTGCCCTGCAAATTCCAGATTCCTCAGCAACCTTGAATTCTTTTTACTTACTTTTTTTTTTTTTCTTTCTGAGATGAAGTCTTACTCTGTCACCCAGGCTGGAGTGCAGTGGTGTGATCTTGGCTCACTGCAACTTCTGCCTCCCGGGTTCAAGCGATTCTCCTGCCTCAGCCCCTGGAGTAGCTGGGATTATAGGCACCTGCGACCATGACTGGCGAATTTTTGTATTTTTAGTAGAGATGAGGTTTCACCATATCGGCCAGGCTGGTCTTGAACTCCTGACCTCAAGCGATCTGCCCATTTCAACCTCCCAAAGTGCTGGGTTAACAGGTGAGCTACCACTCCCAGCTAGCAACTTTGCATTCTATTTTCTACTTTGTCCACCCAGAGATAGGGTTTTCTGTTTGGGCTCTACTTTCTCTCTCTCTCTCTCTTTTTTTTTTTAAAGACAGGGTTTCACCATTTGGTCAGGCTGGTCTTGAACTCTCGACCTCAGGTGATCTGCCTGCTTTGGCCTCCAAAGTGCTTGGATTGCAGGCATGAGCCACTGCACCCAGCCTGGGCTCTACCTTCTCATGCCTCAGTTTGGAAATGCTCCCAGGTGAAAATCCTAGGTAGAAATGGATCTCACCTTGTATGTCTTCCTTATCTCATGGATCTCAGCCCTGTGCTGTATTCTGCCCAAAGCCTGTTGTCAAAAGCCTGCCTGAAGTAAAACTGCTCCTTTTACTTATTTTATCTACCTCTGTAGTAGTCTGTAGCAGGGTGGTATGTCTGGTGCCCATTATTCTATCATGGCAAAACTGCTAAGTCTCTTTCTAGTTGTGGAAATGTTACTTCTCAGAAGCCCCCTCTAGCACCCCACCCTGGCCTTATTGTACTTATCTTTACAATCTAATTGGCTTCACAAGTTCATGCCTTAAATAGTCATTGACAAGGTGAGTGGAATCACCATGATTAATTTCGATTACATCAAGCTTCCTCCTGGGCTGGGGGGGGGGATCCCTCCTCCCTAAGCACATGCATGCCCAGTATCTGGACATGATCAGGTTCCATTATGAAGGGAGAAGGGGACAGTAAGTGTGGGTGGCTCAGGCGTCCTGCCTCCCCTGTCCTCTGACTCCTCAGTTTCCAGACCCCATCTCAGGAAGCCCAGCTCTGCTCTTACGTCGGTCCTCAGGAGTTTGTGTCTTCATTGTAACTTTCTATACTGGGCTGAATCATGTCCCCTCAAAATGAATGTCCACCCAGGATCTGTGAATGTGAGCTTATTTGGAAAAAGTGTCTTTGCAGGTGTCATCAGGTTAAGATGAGGGCACGCTGGATTATGATGGCCCCAATCCAATGGCTGGTCCTTATAAGAAAAGGGAAATTTGGGCACAAAAATGTGCACAGAGGGAAGACAAAGCCAGACACAGGGAAGGTGGCCCTGTGGTGACACAGGCGAGGGTGGAGTGATGCACTGATAAGCCGATAAATGCCAAGGACTGCCAGCAACCACCAGAAGCTAGGCGAGAACATGGGACAGCTTTCCCTCCAAGCCTCCAGAAGGAACCAACCCTGTGACGACCTTCACTTTGGACTGCTGGGCTCCGGAAATGTGAGCGGAGACACCTGCTGTTTTAAGCCACCCATACTTTGCAGTGCTTTGTTAGAGCAGGTGTAGGAAACGAATATACATTCCAATAACGGGCCATTTTGTTGAACTGGTTGGAGCAGCTTTCTGTCTCTTTGCTTAAAGCAAAGGAAAATCCTTCACCATCATGCTCCTCTTCCTCCTTCACCTTTTTTGGAAATTCACATTCAGTCTGGAATGTCCAAATCTAGTTCCTATACGAGATGTGTTTTTAAACTGCTGAATCAAAACCTAAGTTCAACTCTCTTAGTTGAATGGACACACAGCAGAGCAGTTTCAAAGATCTCTTTCTTCTGTGTTTTACAGGCAGTCCTACTGGTATTTCAGGAGGAAATTCCACTTTCTCCTGACCTGTAAGTCTGCACGAGGCCCTCACCATCCCTCCCTTTCTCTCACCAGTGACCGGCTGCCCTTCACATGCCTTTGGCCCTCAGCTGCAGAACCTCTATGGGTTATGTCGCAGACTCCGAGGGACACCTGCTCTGTCTTCTACCAGTATCGGTGTCCCACTGTCAGCACCCAGAGAGTAGAGAGACTGGTGGGTTACACAGTGTGTGACCATCAGGCACTGTGATGGTTAATTTTATGTCAACTTGACTGGGCTAAGGATGCCCAGATAGTTGGGAGAACATCATTTCTGGGCGGGCCTGTGAGGGTGTCTCTGGAAGAGTTTAGCATGGAATCAGTTTTCTGAGAGGAGAAGATCCAACCCCACCAACGTGGGCAGTCATCTGTCAATCCTTTGAGGGCCCAGAGAAAACATAAAGGCAGAGGAAGAGCAAAGTCTCTCTCTCCTTGATCTGGGACATCCGTCTTCTCCTGCCCTGACCCTGACATGGCTGGTTCTTGGGTCTTTGGACCCCAGGACTTGCCCCAGCAGCTCCAGGTTCTCAGTCCTTCAGCCTCAGACTAGGGGTTGTATCACCAGCTTGCCTGGATCTCAGACTTTCCGACTCAGACTGAATTTCACCTCCAGCTTTCCCTGTTTTCCAGCTTGCAGATGGGATTGCATGGGATTTCTCAGCTTCCACGATCACAAGCCAATTCCCTCACCTATAGCAATATCAACATCTATATCTATATCATCTATTAATATATCTATGTCTATTTCTATACTATTTCTGTCTATCCATCCATTTGTCTATCTATCAGCTAGCTATCTCTATTGGTCTTTCTTTTTCTCTATCTATCATCTATCGATCTATCTTTATGGATCTTTCTATCTATCTGTATCTATCTATTTATCTATCTATCTACCTATCTATCTAATCTCCTATTGATTTTGTTTCTCTGGAGAACCCTGACTATTGTGAGGCACCCACTGGGAGTGGGTTGGGGCTGGGGAAATCTCTGTGAATCTGAAGCCAGTCAACCAGACGGAGCCTGGGAGAGGCTGAGCCCACACTCCAGCTCTGCATTTGGAGCCAAGGCCCTTCATCTGCTAAATGCAAACCCAAAGTGAAGGGCCCCCGGGACCTAGGATTATGGACACTCATAACTAATGCCAAATAAACAAGACAAAATTATTTGTAATTACTCCTGAAGTCATATACTTGCATCAGTAATTGACCTGTGCATTCTTTAATCTTTAATGCTCTTTTGAAATTCAGCCTCGGGGAGTCACCATGCTTATTGGCATTTGCCTCATGAGGACTCTGGGGGCAGGAGGCTTTGGTTAAGATGTCTAAAAAGAAATAACCAAGTCAGGAAGATGTGACTCACACATCAGGGTGAGGAGGCCAGGGTGGGGCTGTTGCTGCCTGTCTTTTCCCAGGTCAGGATAACAATGGGAGTGATGAAGATGATGGTGATGATGGCACTAACATGTATTGAAGGATCTGCCTGACTTCCATTAATGCTCTTAAGGAAGTGTTAGTACAGGTGCTTTTATGAGCATCGTTTTACTGGAGGAAACCATGGCATGGAGAAGTTATATACATTTCCTGAAGACATACTTTGATTAGATACTGAAGACAAGCTCCACCTCACATCTGTGGAAGCCTCAAACCTGCATCCTACTGCCCCTGACAGGGTGGCTGATGACCACTGCCTTGCAAAGCAGCCGACTGAGGATGCCACACCTGCAGGTAACCTTGGGAAATGACCCACCTCATCTGTGGTTTTCTTGTCCGCAGAACGGGCATCATTGCTCCCATATTATTGTATGTGGTGAGGATTCCATGAGATTACATGAACGTGGTTGCTTTATAGACAGCTCTCTCAGCTTCCTTCCATGCAAGACTGGAGGAAGGGATTTGAACTGAGGGCATGTGGAGTTTTCCCGCTTCACCTTCTGAAGATGGAAATGTGGACAGACACTTTGCTAACTCTTTATTTTACCCCTTTGAGTGCTGCCAAAGCCAGTGTTAGCATTGTGAAAAAAAACCACACAGGGCTAGTTTGCTGTGGGAGTGACGTGAAAATTTGTGACATTAGAACAATTGCTCGTGGGTCAGCAGCTGGGCTCCTCGGGAGCCCCTGCGACACTTCCTCTCCTGTCCTGGTTTCAGGCTCTGCTGTCCAGGGCAGGAGGATGTTCAGGAGCACTTCTTGGACCTCTAGAATTTCGAATCCCCCTCTCTGAAGTGTGCTTTGAGGAGGGCTAGGCCGTGGAGGCTCCACCTGGGTGGTCTTCTGAGCCTGAGGTTGGGTGAATTCTGGAGTCTCCAGACTTTACTCAAGAACCCCTGTCTGTCCTCTTTCCCTGTTAGTGTCCCCAGCGGGCCTTCCTGTCCATGTGCAGAGACTCCCATGGAGACCCACACTGGGGCCTCTCCAGCTGCACTGCTCCTGCTCCAACCCCGAAAGCCCGTGTCCCCTCCCCTTCCCCAGGTGCTGACACCCCCACACACTCTTCCTTCCAGCCTGAACCCCAACACTTGCCTTTCTTTGGGGCCTCAGCTCTAATCAGGTGCAGCTTTGCTAACCCTTCCAGTGAGTGACTTCCTGAGCTCTTCCACCCTCCTTCCTTCCTCCTGCATCTGAGATTCCACATCAGCACCATCCTAGCCTCTAACCGGGCTCTGGATGAAGGAGCCCAGGTGAGCCCCTCCATTTGCTGACTCCCTCTCCCCATTGTGGGCCCTGCAACCTCCCTGAGCTGGCCCCCACCACCCACATCTTCCTCACACTCCCCAGCACTGAGCACACCCCAGACAAAGCCATGCTGTCACTAAGCCAGACCATGTCACAACCAGCCCCGGCTCCTGCCTGCAGGATATTATTTCACAGTTGATATCCTCTGCGTTTTTCTTTCTTTCTTTCTTTTTTTAAGTAGAGACAGGGTTTCACCGTTTTAGCCAGGATGGTCTCGATCTCCTGACCTCATGATCCGCCCGTCTCGGCCTCCCAAAGAAAGTGCTGGGAATTCAGGTGTGAGCCACTGCACCCGGCCTGACACCCTCTGCTTTATTTCGAGCTGAGCTGAGCTTTATTCAAGCTGCCTTATCCCTTCAGCTCTCAGCCAAGTTCCCCCATTTGCAGCTCTGGCGTCCGGGTACCTCTCCCACCTGCCACACTCCCTGGGCCATCCACAAGAAGCCAGCCCCATGCCTCCTCCCTGGAATTCCTCAGGAACATGGAGTCTGTTTCACGTCGGCCACTTCCTCAGGTTTCTTAACCCAGCCTCCTGATTCCCTTTCCTGGATGGCGAGCGCCAGGAATGTGCCATCCGCATTCCGCTTTGTCTTGCGTCTCCCTCGGCTCCCAGCCCCACGCTGGGCGAAGAGTCAGCACTCAATCAATGCCTGCCTAATGAATTGGCTGAATAAATTAATTTGGGGTTCATTTTCCCGGCCTCCTGCTTGGATGGGGAGTCTGCCTCTCTGACCCGCAGGGTGAGGCCCCTGAGGGCAAGGCAGGACTGCGTGCTGCCTGGCACAGGAAACCGGGTTTCAGATTCCATTAAATCGAGGGGGAGGGAGTGCCTGCCGAGGAGGCTCACCCCAGAGGCCCTGCACGCTGACTCGGGCTATTTAAGGAGGTGAAAACGGGAGGAGAAGGCTCTGCAGCTAATTGTCCTTGTGCGTTAATCACAGAGTGCTGCAGGGGTGCCTGTTAGAATGTGCTAATTTGGTAATTACCGAGGAAGGGGAGACCACTCTGTAACCCTCGGCCTTTGTCTTTATTTTTTAACTGAAATATGAAATGGACACGGAAAGAAGGAGAAATTCCAGCCAGGATTTAAACCCAGATAGTGCAGATTCCCCTCAGCGCACATCCTCCTCTGTTGCGGCTGGAATGCCCACGCAGCTGGCTCCTCCTTGTTTCTGCCCAGCCTACGTGTCTTTGCCCCTGTGAAGGGGTGGGCCCTTTTGAGCTTCCAGATCCCAGCACTGAGAGGGACCCTGTCATGTTCTGTTTCTTGGAGAGACAGGAATGGAGGCCACACTTTATGACAGATATCACGATGGTCCAACGGTTCCAGACCCCTGGGTTCAAACCCCTCTCCTTGCAGGCCTGGCCTGCATCCCCTATGGCGTTCTTTTTTTTTTCAGACGGAGTTTCGCTCTCGTTGCCCAAGCTGTAGTACAATGGCGCGATTTCGGCGAACAGCAACCTCCACCTCCCAGGTTCAAGTGATTCTCCTGCCTTAGCCTCCTGAGTAGCTGGGATTACAGGTGCCTACCACCACACCCGGCTAATTTTTGTATTTTTAGTAGAGACGGGGTTTCTCCATGTTGGTCAGGCTGGTCTCGAACTCCCACTCTCAGATGATCTGCCCTCAGCCTCCCAAAGAGCTGGGATTACAGGCACAAGCTACCCGCCGAGCCTCCTACAGCATTCCTTAATGGGCTGGGGGCTCCCCACTCCCCCAGGTGGAATCTTCTTCCCATATCCTGCTCGGGCAAGGCTTCCTTTTGCACTGACTATGGTCCTTGATTTCATCTCTCTCCTCCCTGACTGTTTCCCCACCCCAATCACAGCTCAGACACCAAGCATACTGCGGAATAACCAAGACCCAGGGGGCAGCTTGGTGCTAGGTCATTGTTCACGGAGTTTTAAATGTGCATAACAGCTGTGCACCACGTTACAGAGCTGGGCACGGAGCGGGCTTTGTCACCAACCAGGACTGGGAATTGCATCTTATCTGCTTTCAAGAGTGCAGGCATAGTGGGTGGACTCACCTCTCCACTGTCTCTGGAATCTCTGCCTTTCTCCTAATTCCATTGCCGCAAAGAGTCTAGATGAAGACTTTGAACTTTTGCCTGGACAACTCCAATATCCTCACGTTCCTTAAACCAGCCTCCTGATTCCCTTTCCTGGATGGCAAGCGCCAGGAATATCTCTCCCTTCGGCCAGTCTCTGTTTCCTTTTAGCCTGGGTGGAAACACACAGAGCCTGGGCACCCCAGGACATGAGGGTGGGGAACACAGACCCGGATGAAAATCCCAAAAGAAGCCAAAGGCCTCCCGGCGGCCCTCATCCTCCGTGGTCAGGCCCTGCTGCTGCCTGCACCTCTGTCTCCGCTCCAGCCCCGCTGGCTGCTCTGCTGCACTGGGCTTGTGGGGCTGGGGTGGCTGCGGACACTAGGATATTTATATTTAACTCCCAGGCAATTCTTGGTTGTTTTTTTTTTTTGAGACAGAGTCTCACCCTGTCGCCCAGGCTGGAGTGCAGTGGCGCAACCTCGGCTCACTGCAACCTCTGCCTGCCGGGTTCAAGCAGTTCTCCTGTCTCAACCTCCTGAGTAGCTAGGATTACAGGTGCATGCCACCATGCCCGGCCAATCCTCTGTATCCTTAGCAGAGATGGGGTTTCACCATGCTAGCCAGGCCAGTCTTGAACTCCCGACCTCATAACTCGCCCATCTCAACCTCCCAAAGTGCTGGGACCACAAGGTGTGAGCTCCCCAGGCAGTTCTGAGGTGCAGCCAGAATCTCCAGGAGAAGTTCGCGTCCTTCTCCTCTGCGTCTCTAACCCACCCTGGGTCTATGGTCCCGGCTCCTCTCCCTCCCCTTCCTTCTTCTCTCCTCCCTGACCCCCACACTTAAATCACATCAAACCACAGCCCGTGCTCTTTCACGCCTCTGTGCCTTTGCACTTGCAATCGTTTCTGCAGAAAAGAACCTCTGTTAACGTTCTGGGATTTCCTCCGCCCTGGGCAGCCTCCCTGCATCTCCTTAGTGGAAACGTATCCATCCCTTCTCGTTCACCGCCTTCCTTCATCTTTCAGCTCCACAGAGTCCATTGTGTTTTCCCTAATAGTCCTCATTCTGCTGCATTTTAATCATTTGTTTACCGGCTCTAAATGTGGAAATACAGGGGCCTTGGTGCCAGCAGACCTGGGCTGGAATGCTAAGTTCCACTACTTACATTCTGTGGCTTTGGGTAAGTCACAAAGGCAGCTCTGAGCCTCAGCTTCTTTGAATGTGAGTTCATCTGTGAACCACAAAGCTTCACTCAACCCATTTTTATTGAGCACTTACTAAGTGCCTTGCATTTCAGACCCAGCCTCTCATTTAACCTTTGTGGCACCCCTGCAAGATAACACTTGGCTTTTGTGAATCCAAGCTGGGGAGGGGTCCAGCTCCATCCCAGCTGATCATAGACCTTGGCTAAATTGTTCAGGACCTCATTTCCCACACTCACCACTGTCCCTAACCCCAGATGCCCCATGTTTGTCTCTGGTTCTGTGGGTGAGACACCTACTCCATGGGGATGTTGTGAGGGTCACGTTCCATACAGTCATGCGTGGCTTCACAATGGGAAATGTTCTGAGAAGTTTGTCATGGTGCGGATATCATAGAGGATACCTACGCAAACCCAGAGTGTAGAGCCTGCAGTATATGGTATGCTGATGGACCCAGGTTGCACACCTGCAAGGCACGTCGCTGTCCCGAAGTGCTGAATGCTGCAGGCCATCAGAACACACTGGCAGGCATTCACATCTCTAAACACATCTAAACACAGAAAAGGTAGGGTCAAAATACAGGATGATGACCTTATGAAGCCACCATCATCAAGGCTGTCTGTGTTGACCGACGTGATTCCACAGTGCATGACATTAGTGCCTGCTGAGCCCTGAGAATACGGAAGCCCTCAGTGGACATTAGCTGTCACCGTCATCGCTGCCTTCTTATCACCTGCCAGGTGGAGAAATGGCTCTTACACCTTCTGTCTTGTAGGATGATTCAGAAGACTAAATGAGCTAATAGAATAAACCTCAGCATACAATAAATTGCTTAGTAAATGTTCCTTTCCTTCCTTCCCTCTCCCCTAACCGCACTACCTCCCTTAGGGACTCTGTTCCTCGGACAATTATTGCATCCTTTATGCTCTGGCGCCCAGCAGAGACTGACACACAGTTGGGGCTAAACACATCTGAGGGTGATGAAACTCGAATTTCTGATGCCGTCTGCTTGTTTTCTGTGATGTTAGCACTGCCATATTGCAGCCTGAGAGAGCTTGGGCAGCCCCAGGTGGTGACCGTATTTGGCCGTCAGCCATGTCCCTTGCAGGGCCAGTCTCTGAGGCACCATGAGACCTCTGCCCCTGACAAGCCCGAGCACTTTGGAGCATGGCGGCTGCTTGGTTTCTCAGGGGAGCAACTCATTCCTAAGTTGCTTGGGGGTCACTTGACTTCCCTTGTTCCTTCATCCATCCTTCCATCCATCTATTCACTCATCCAGCAAATTGGATCCCTATCGCGTGCCAGACACTGTTCTGAGCAGACGCACCTGCCCTTGAGGAAGTGACACTCCAGTGGGGAGAGACGAGCAAGTTCACAAAGACCTACCTGCAAAATCGAATCCCAGGTAGTGATCAGTGCCATGAACAAAAATAAAAACGAGTAAAGGGATGCAAAATAGTTTCCTTCCCCAAGGGCAGAGGATTCTTTCTAGCAGATTATTTGGAAGCATTCCCTCTGAAGAGGTGACATTTGATAATTTTTAAAGTAGCATCCACCATTGTGAACATCTCACAAAATACAGAAGAGCCTAATGCTTTTGCATGAACCATCCATCTAGAAGTCACACCATCCCAACATCTTGTCTTTTAAAAAATGGACACATAATAATGGTGCATATTTCTGGGGTCCCTGTGATATTTTGATACATGCAGACAATGTGTAATGATCAAATCAGGGTAATTAGGCTATCCATCACCTCAAACATGTATCATTTATTTGCCAAAGCCTTGTCTTTTGTCATCTTAAAGTATAGATATGCATCATGCTTCTTAAAATATAACATTACACTCTATATTGTAGCTCTGTTTATGTTTTTCTGTTTTCAATGTATCAAAATATAGTATGGATTTTTTAAAAATTGATACCATAAGTATACATGAAGTTTTTCTGTCTTTACAAAGGAAATACATATTGTTCAAATTCTAGAAAATCAAAATAAGGAAGAAAATTAAAATCCTTCATAACCCTACTCATTGGGCTTACTGGTCTACATCCTTCCCATTTTCCCTCCCTTATAAACATGGAAAGACATTGTACCTAGAGCGTGTTCAGTTTGTGTATGGCTTTCTCGTGATCACATTTTAAAACTGGGAGGCTGTTGTGTTCCATTGGCGGGAGGAGCTTACCTGACTTTAACTTTGCCAAGTCACTTACTCTCTAAGTCCCAGGTTCCCCGTGTGCAAGAGAGAGACATAAATCCTCCCTGGATCTCAGGCCTGGGCTAAGAACCAGAGTGCAGAGAGTGGCTTCACAAAGTCTCAGGGAGGAGGGATGCCTGTTTGTGACTTTGCCCTGGTGTGAACGTGCAGAGTTTACTTGTGAAAGACTCCAAGCACCTGGGATGGGGTCATATGAAGCTCCTCCAGGACGTGGTGGCTTACACTTGTAATCCCAGCACTTTGGGAGGCCGAGGCAGGCAGATCACCTGAGGTCAGGCGTTCGAGACCAGCCTGGCCAACATGGTGAAACCCCATCTCTACTAAAAATACAAAATTAGCTGGTCATGGTGGCGCATGCCTGTAATCCCAGCTGAGGGAGGAGAGGCTGAGGCAGGAGAATCGCTTGAACTCAGGAGGTGGAGGTTGCAGTGAGCTGAGATGGCACCATTGCGCTCCAGGCTGGGCAACAAGAGCGAGACTCCATCTCAAAAAATAAATACCTAAATAAAATAATGAACACACTTCTTGGCTCTTTGCTTTACCTTTTCTTCTTTAACCTGTGCGGCGTCTCTCTGAAGTTGGCATTACTCGGCTCATGGGACAGATGAGGAAACCACCTCAGCCAGGCTCGGAAACCCGTCCGAAGTCCCACCACTCA
Source organism: Cheracebus regulus (assembly GCA_963574635.1). Classification (NCBI taxonomy): domain Eukaryota; kingdom Metazoa; phylum Chordata; class Mammalia; order Primates; family Pitheciidae; genus Cheracebus; species Cheracebus regulus. The sequence goes on from CAUYQU010028731.1 coordinate 126,686, forward strand.
GGACAGCTGGGCAGATTTGCCCCTGGATCCACACAGCCCGAGGCCATGCTCTGAACCGTTCAGCTGCAGAAGGCAGACTGCCCTGGCGTCTCCATGAAGCGCTGCAATGGGCAAGCTGCCCAGAGCGTCCTGGGAAGAGCTCATTTTGTTTGCTGTGAAACTACTCGAGTTAAATTGTGAGAGAGAATGCACTAAATGAGTCCTAACATTTCCTTCTCTCCAAATTGACACTGTTCCTCCTGGAAACAGAATTCAGTGCCAGAAAGCTGTCAGCCAGAACGATGCATCCAGCTCCCCTACGTCCCCCTCCGCTTAACCCATGTATGCCTGAGGTTGCAAGCTTTTGAATTTTTGCAATCAGACCTTGGTGATGACCTTGGGCAGCAGGCTATAAATAACTTCCACATGCTTAGTGTTCCAATAATGGAACATTAGGTATAAATAGAATCAGGGGCTGAAATGTGCAGCTGGGGACGGAGAAACCTCGATTGAGACAGGGAGCACATGTCTCTGATGAACCTGGGCTAGTTCATTAAAAAAAAAAAAAAGAAATACTTTCTTAATAAAAAAAGTAATATAAATTAGTGAAAAAATTGTTTTAAGAATACCTCTCCCTCTCGCCCCAGGCCCCCAAGTTCTCCTCAGAAGCAGCTATTGAGAATTTCTAGTGTATCCTTCCAGAAGTTCCTGTGTACATGTACTCACAGACGTTTGTGTACCTTTATACACCACGCTACATCCTTTGCAAATAGCCTGTCTAACCTCTTTTAATATCAGCACTTTTGCACCTGCCTCAGCTGTTTTATTGGTTACATTATTCCACTGCCTCAATTAGGCCCTAGTTTATCTTTTCTTTTTCTTTTTTCTTTGAGACAGTCTTGCTCTGTTGCCCAGGCTGAAATGCAGTGGTGCAATCTCAGCTCACTGCAATCTCCACATCCTAGGTTCAAACAATTCTCCCACCTCAGCCTCCAGAGTAGCTGGGACTACAGGTCCAGCTTTTTTTAAAATTTAATTTTTAATTTTCTTTTAGTAGAGATGGGTTTTGCCATGTTGGCCGGGCTGGTCTTGAACTCCTGACCTCAGACGATCGGCCTGCCTGAGCACCCCAAAGTGCTGGGATTATAGGCATGAGCCACCATGACCGGCCTGGCTCTGGTTTATCTAATCAGCCCCATGCTGATGGGTGTTTTGGGGCATTTTGCAGTGTTCTACTCTTACAGAAGCTGCTGCAGTGAACATTTCTGCACAGACATCTTTGGACCCTGATATGGTAGGATCTGCATCCCCACCCAAATCTCATGGGGAATTGTAATCCCCAGTGTTGGAGGAGGGGCCTGGTGAGAGGCGATTGGATCATAGGGGTGGTTTCTGCTGGCTCATTGTGATAGTGAGTTCTCGCCAGATCTGGTTTTAAAAGTGTGTAACCCCGCCCTCCCTCGATGCTCTCTCTCTCTTGCTCCTACTCTGGCTAGGTAAGACGTGCCTGCTTGTCCTTCCCCTTCTGCCATAAGTGTCAGTTTCTGGAGGCCCCACAGAAGCCAAGCAGATGCCAGCATTATGCTTCCTATATAGCCTGCAGAACCTTGAGCCAATGAGAACACTATAAATCACCCAGTCTCAGGTATTTCTTTATAGCAGTGAGAGAACGGACTAATACAAACTCATATCTGAATATGCCTAAAAGCACAACAGATTTTATTAGTGCTCTGGAAGACCTAGCAAATGGAACAGAAAATAAGAAATAGAAATAAGAGGTACATGTATGAGAAAGGACAAGACAAATCTTAAAACTTGTCATTATTTGCAGACAACAGAATATTCTACATAGAATATCCAGTAGATTCAGCTGATGAATTATTACAACTAGTAGGTGAATTCAGCAAGGTGACCAGAAAGAAGCTCAAGAGAAGCAAAATCACTTGTTTCCCCATACTCCACCAATAACCCAATTAGATAATGTTAATTGGAAAAAGAAAGGAGTGAAATTTCTGGGTCAAAATATCCTCTAAAGCAGTGGCTCTCAAACTTCAGGCTATGTCAGAATTCCCTGGAGGGCTTGTTAAAATGAAGTTTCCAACCAGCAGGTCCAGACTGGCACCTGGGAATTGATATTTTTTCAAGCCCTGGGTGAGGCTGATGCTGCTGTCTTGAAGCCCTGCTTTGAGTAGCAAGGCTCTAAAGGTATGATTCCTGCTTCCACTGTGCCTGTTCCCCAAAAGGCTTTGCTGCTTCCCCAGTTGGATGGGTGAAGAATCTTATTTTGTGGTTTTAATTTGCATCTCTTTAATTATGAATGAGGCTGAGCCTCTTCCCACGTGTTTGGCCTCGGCCTTGATTTTTACGCCACCAGATGTTGAAAGGAGAGCTATGGGTTGAAGCGAACTCACATCACCAGATGGCAGCGCCATCCCCTGTTGAGTTCTGCCTACCCCTCCAGCTGTGAATTTCCTTTTATAGTGAGAAGCATCTTTGAAGGCCATGCAGGCCAGTCCCTGCCTCCAGGAAGACTCTATTCCATCCATCTAATCGGGAGCTGGGAGCCGGGAGCCAGTACTCACAGCCTGCCTAAGAGCATTCTCCAACATCGAACTATCTTTTTGTTGGGAAGAACAAAGAATTTGAAACCAGAAAACCTAGTATCTCAAGCCACGACATCTTCACTGAAAATGCAAAGTGATGTGCCAGATGGGCAAGCAAGTTGAATTGCAGCAGTGCTAGCATCTCAAGCAAGGGCTTTATGACATGTTTAAAGCAATGCTTTGACACTCGGGAAATAGCAAGATGGAGCGGAGGAAGCAGGAGAGCCACCCTGTGTGAGGTGGGGGTTTCCATGCCATTTAAATTGTGCAATTTTAGCAGTGTATCCTGGCCTGTTTGTTAATAAAGACACAGCCAAGGCAACACATCGTGTTTTTGTTTCAGCCCATTGTCTATCTCCAGAGAAATGTTATTGGAATCATATTGCATTTTCAGGTCCGATGAAGCTGCAGTAATATAAGCATTTTATGCAAATGTGTTGTGGTGGAAAGAATGGCATGTCATGTGCCATAAATCTTAAGGTAACCGCAGCCCTTGTTACTCTTCAGTTTTAACACATCCTGATAGGAGGCAATTATTTCGCACCAACAAACTGCCTTTCATAGAATTTTGTCTCTGCTTCAAGCTACAGCCTGTTTACTAGTACAGATTTATGAGGTCTGATAATAGGCCAGCACAGGTGGCCATGAGCATGGCCATGAAAGGAGATGAAGGCTTGCCCATTCACCATTCACATATGCATGCTCCATCCCTTCATCCCTCCATCCATCACCCCATTCCTCCACCTCTCCATCCCTCTATCCCTCCATTCACCCATCTATCTGTCCATACGTTCTTCCATCCATGCATCCCTCCATCCCTTCCTCCATCTATCCATCCGTTCCTCTATTCCTTCATCCATCGCCTCATCCATGCACCTCTCCATCCCTCTATCCCTCCATTTATCCATCTGTCTGTCCACACATTCTTGCATTCATACAGCCCTCCACCCCTTCCTCCATCTATCCATCCATGCTTCCATCCCTCCATCCATCACCCCATCCCTCCACCTCTCCATCCCTCTATCCCTCCATTCACCCATCTATCTGTCCATACATTCTTCCATCCATGCATCCCTCCATCCCTTCTTCCATCTATCTATCCATCCTTCCATCCACTGCCCATCCCTCCATCTCTCCATCCCTCTATTCCTCCATTTATCCATCTGTCTGTCCACACATTCTTGCGTTCATACAGCCCTCCATCCCTTCCTCCATCTATCCATCCATCCCTTCCATCCATCCATCACCCCATTCCTCCACCTCTCCATCCCTCTATCCCTCCATTCACCCATCTATCTGTCCACACATTCTTCCATCCATGCACCCCTCCATCCCTTCCATCCATCCATCCATTCCTCTATCTCTCTATCCATCCATCTACACATTCTTCTTTCCCTCCATCCATCTATTCCTCCATCCAGCCCTCCTTTTGTCCTTCTGGGAGATAGAATCATGTCATGGAGTAAAGGGCTCTGGCCTAAGGCTCCAGGACTAGAACAGCTGAGATAGAGTCTTAGCTCTGCCACTTACCACCTGGGTGATCTGGGGCAGAGGTCTTAATCTCTCTCAGTTTCTGTTTCCTCATCAGCAGTTGTCAGAATCAAAACGGAGTCCACACCGACAAATAAAGCTGGAGAAGACCATGAAGAGAGGGTTCTTATGCAGAAATGCCTGATAACAAAAACTGTCCCAAAGACTCCGCAGAAAACACAACCTGTACCAAAGTCATTGCAAGCTTACAAAAAATATACCTTCTGCAGGGACACCTGCCCAGACCCTGCCTGCCCGCCCTGGCATCACCCTTGTTATTGGTCCTTGTAGTCAAGGGTAAACATTTCGGAACAATGATGTCATGCTCCTGATTTTATTTATTTTCCCTTTAAGACTCTTCGTCTTCCTTTCCCTTCGGCACATGCACCTTGTTGACTACAGCATGCATGTTACCGTGGCAGTGCCCTATTCCTGAATAAATATCTCTTTCTTCTAGAGAGCTGCTCTCTGTTTGTTATGTAGGTTGATGGCATCACAGACGACAATGGCTGTTGGGAGGATCAAGTGGGGAAATGCATGTCAAATGCCTAGCACGGTGCTCGGCATCCTTCGTTCTCTATGCACTTACCCATTATAACGTTTGTCCAGCAATGTAATGACAACAAAGCCACTGGGTGCCCACTTCTTAGAAGACCTGGGTGAGAAGAACCAAGTGAAAGCAGGGGCAGCGGTAGGGAGTGTTGGGGGTGTGGGGATGCCCTGCAGACGGGAAAGGGCTCTGCAGGCTCTTGGAACGGGGTCTGTCTCTCTGCTGTGTCTGTGGTCCTCTCTGGACATTGCCCACAAAGAGTTTGCAGGGATCTTTCAAGGGACCAGTCACTCTCCAGGTCTCCTCTGTTCTACCCCACCAGCATCCCTCACTTGGAGATCTGAGACACCTTCCCAGGGTGTGGAAAAAGAGACACCACTACTCCAAGGCAGTCTCCGGTTTGACCTGAGGCCGGGGCCTTAACCCTCTCTGTTTCAGTTTTTGTTTGCTTGTTTTCAGACAGAGTCTTTCTCTGTTGCCCAGGCTGGAGAGCAATGGCACAATCTCGGCTCACTGCAACTTCTGCCTTCCTGGTTCGAGTGATTCTCCTGCCTCAGCCTCCCTAGTAGCTGAGATTACAAGTGTGCACCACCATGCCTGCTAATTTTTATATTTTTAATAGAGATAGGCGGGTCTCAAACTCATGGCTTCAAGGGATCCACCTGCCTCAGCCTCCCAAAGTGCTGGGATGACAGGTGTGAGCCACCGCGAATGGCCCTCAGTGTCACTTTCCTTATCAGTATCGAGATGCTGCAGCACCTGCCTTGCTGCTCTCCAACGCCCCTCCCACCCCTGTCTGAGCTCACCTTGGCCCTGGGACCAAAGGGGCAACCCTTGGCATATTTCATCCCACCTGGAGCTATTTATTGGCCACTTCATATATGAAGGACACAGGGAGGGCAGCAGGGATGACTCAGAGGTAAGCAAGACCAACCCCTTCCTGCCAGGAGCCAGCAGTCCCACAGGCATGGGAGAGGTGGCCCAGGTGACATGACCTCTAAGGTGTTTGCCTCGTGCTGGAGGGACGGTCAGGGGAGTGGAGCCTTGAAGGAAGGATTGGTTTTGCCTTCTCCACCCACGAGGAAGTAGAGATGCCTGGTGTTCCAGGGCGTGGTCCCACCCTGACCTTATTCCCTGTCCCCTTCTGGCTCCACCACCAAAATTGAAGACCATGGAAATTTCTTATAAATGGGATCCTGCAATCTGGGCTTCTTTCACTGAGCGTGTCTTTAAGGTCCGTTGGCATTGTAGCGCATGGCCATTGTGTGGATTCATCATGTTTGGTTTATCTATTCATCTGTTGGCTTCCTTCAACCTTCTGGCTATTTTGAAAAGTTATTGTCACCGTTTCTTAAAATGTGACTAATGCTTCGTTGTCTGACTTTTCTGCTGGATGGAAAGCTTCAGGGGGCCGGGGGTGGGAGGGGCTGGTTTTATTGCTGTCGTGTCTCTTGGGCTCACAAGTTGTAACGGGGAGGTCCCAGGGGATGCCAGTGGGCCAGGTGAGAGGAGACACTCCCATCATTGTAAAATGATCCAACTCCTGCCCAGCACACCCCCTGCCGGTCCTCCCCTTGCTAAGGAAGTAACAGCCTCCCTGCCCCTCTCCTCCAGACTTCCCCTCTGCTCCCTGCTCCCTGCTCCCTGCTCCTTGGGGTTCCTGGAATAAAGTCAAAGGAGACAGCAACAGGGCAGGCATCCATCTGCTCACTCTCTCCAATCAGCTCTTCGTGAGCTTTTGCCTGGAGTGCAGTCCTGAAAAGATGTCAATCAACTCCCCACCCACTCACCCACAGAAATCGCTGCAGCTGGAAAACTGTTGCATGTGGAAAGAGTAAATCTGCAAATCTGAGTGATATAAAAAGGCATGTGAAGTTCTCAGGAGGGAAACTGTAGTTTGTGTGGTTTGTAGCCTTGAGAAGCATGAGGAAAAAATGGCTGCAGCCCGGACCCCTGTCCATGTGAGGAAGCCAAGGAGCTTTTCTTTAGAATTCTTGCTGATGTGGTATTTTATAAAAATCAATGCCACCTTGCCATGGATGAACCCGTCTATTCCAGGTTGAGGAGGCTGCTGTCTGGGAGACATGCGGCAGCTGTAGGCTCTGAAAGTCGGCTGCTTAGCTCTCATTCGTGGGCACTGTCCGAGGACCAGGCACACGGGGGTTCTGAGGAAATAAGGGAGCTCTCCATTTAGGAGAGACCAGGTGATGGGCAGACAGCATCCCCTGAGGCTCTGAGATAGACGCTTCCACCTGGCGTCCCACTCATGCCAAGAATTCTGATGGGCAAGTGCTTCCCATTTTGCAGACAGAGAGACTGAGATTGGGAGTGGAGAAGTGAGTGTCCAGCCCACTCAGCTCCTCAGGGCCAGGGCAGCCAGAATGGTGTCAAAAAAAAAAAAATAATAATAAAATGAAGAAGACCTACTGTTTCATAGCACAATAGGGTGACTATAGTCAATAATAAATTAATTGCACATTTTAAAACAACTTACAGAGTGTCGCTGGATTGTGCATCACTCAAAAACTAAACGCTTGAGGGGATGGATAAGCCATTCTCCACGGTGTGCTCATTTCATATTGCATGCCTGTATCAAACATCTCATGTACTCCACAAATATATACACCAACTATGTACCCAGAAAAATTAAAAATAAAAATAAGGCCAGGTGTGGTGGCTCACACCTGTAATCCCAACACTTTGGGAGGCCGAGGCAGGCGGATCATTTGAGGTCAGGAGTTTGAGACCAGCTTGGCCAACATAGCAAAACCTTCTCTCTACTAAAAATACAAAAAATTAGCCAGGCGTGGTGGCACACACCTGTAGTCCCAGCTACTCGGGAGGCTGAGGCACAAGAATTGCTGGAACCCAGGAGGCAGAGGCTGCAGTAAGCTGAGATCATGCCACTGCCCTCTAGCCTGGGCGACAGAGTAAGACTCTGTCTCAAAAAAATAAAAAATAAAAATAAATTTTAAAATTAAAGAAAATAAACCCTTCAAAAGTTCTGCACTCCACAGACTCCGACGTGTCCTCCCTGGAAGGAAGGGGCAAGATTTTCCCTTTCTGAGCCCTGAAACAGCTGTGTTGACCACTCCCACCCCAAGACCAGGGTCTGAGACGTCTGGGTAGCTGTCTGCTGTGGCATGACCTCACAGCAGATCCTGTGGCACAAGAAAGCCCACCCCACTCCTGCCACATCAGGCCCCTGGGATGGGGAGCTCTAGGCAGTCCCTGCTCCACCAGGCTGTGGCTTGGTGAGGGGCAAAGGCTCTTTCCCTGCAATAATTTGCAGCACAATGTGCTGTCCGCCTTGTGGGTGCGTGGAGCATATATAAATTACCCCGCCAGGGCGATTAACTGTTTGTCCAGGCTAATTGTCAGTATTAAATCTTGCTCAGTCACAGTTTTAAAGCTTAATTTAAATTCTCTATCTTTAAGAAATCCATACTCCCTCCCACCACGGGAGAAAAAATAGAATTAATGGGTTTAGTTCATTTCCGTTTGTAGCAACCCAAGTTATAATTAGGCGCGTGCCAAGCGGATGTTTCGGCGGCAAGGAGCCTGCAGACCCGCTCTTCTGCTTCCCGGCAGGGCTGGTCCTGGTGGCGAGTGCCCTTCTCTTTGCTGCCCTGGATACACTTCTGAATTAGGAGTTCTTGCTCAGAGACCCCTGTGCCTCTGTGGCAGCCCCTGCGGATTACGGCATTCATCGTGTCTGTGTGCTTAAAGGTGGAGAAAGGGCCGGGCACGGTGGCACACACCTATAATCCCAGCACTTTGGAAGGTTGAGGTGGGCGGATCACGAGGTCAAGAGATCGAGACTATGGTGAGACCCTGTCTCTACTAAAAAATACAAAAATTAGCTGGGCATGGTGGCGTGTGCCTGTGGTCCCAGCTACTCGGGAGGCTGAGGCAGGAGAATTGCTTGAACCCAGGAGGCAGAGGTTGCCGTGAGCTGAGATTGTGCCATTGCACTCCAGCCTGGCGCCTGGCGACAGAGCAAAATTCTGTCTCAAAAAAAAAAAAAGTAGAGAAAGAATTCATCCTCAAAGGTGGGAAGGCACGAGAAAGCAGCCAGGAAACCCCTCTGCCCAGGGGCCAAGAGCTCAGGGGAGTCATGGGAGGGAGATGGGTGGGGGGCTTCCCGTCGTGCCTTCCTGTGGCCACTGCCCCACCATGTGCCCCCCTCCCTGAAGGCTGATGCTTCCACTTCAGCTTATCAGGAATGAGGACCCCTTCTTCTTTTTTCTTTCTGTTCCCAGATACTCACTTAGAAGCAGGTTGGAGCCGCCCTGATGTTAAGCCAGGAAAATGCAGACAACTAAGGCATGAAATAGAGTATGGAACTGAAGGAAGCTACTGAAAGCTCCCACGTTCATCCCCCTTCATGTCCTAGAGGAAACTGAGACCCGGAGAGGGACATGACTTGCCCGAGGGCACCCCGCTGGCCTGGCTTGCAGCTGAATCCCAGGGGTCCTGACACCATTATCTTGCTATATGTTCATGGCCAGGGTAAGGGGCAAATCTTCATTCAAGGGACATACTTGAAGATGAACCATTCCTAATTCTATGTGTCATCAACAGCAGCACACGTATGTTTACACCCATTGTCCCTCACTGGGCTTGCACCAGGTGGAGGGTGGCCTGGGGGAGTAGAGATGGCAGGGAGGGCAGCTAGAAGTGAAGGTCAGAGAGAGGAGTGTGCCCAGGGTGCCAGCAGGAGGCATGGAAAAGACGGATGCATGGTGAGGGCTGAGCAATGTGGGAACTGGGGCTGGGGTCACCCAGACCCGGACACTGGACAGGACAAGCGAAGAGTCAGTGACAACTCCAGGGTCTGCACCCTAGGAGTCGAGAAAGTCGGTGGTAGCAGTGACCGCCCAGAGTCAGGAGGTATTAGAGGCATTGCCAGTATTAGAAGCTGGTTAAATGGGGAAGGCTAGCATGATGCCAGGTGTGCTGGCTGCAGGGGACAGCAGCTGTGCAGACCTCTCCCCCGGGCCTCTGTGCTCCTGAAAGATGGGGCCCTGCACACCATCTCCATCTTGCTGTCCCTACCCCTGTCACAGCAGCCAGCAGGGCCCCACACTTAGCAATTGTCAAATAATCAGTGGATAGTCCAGTGGGAGCTGAGGCTGAAGCTGGGGCCCAGGAGCAACAGGGTCATCAGGCTCACATGTTGAAGGCATGGCCCTCCCACATCGCTGCCCTCAGCCTGGGGCATGTCCACAGGAGAGGCAGGACTGAGCTCAGGGCTTCGTAACAGGGAGCAGGAAAGCAGCAGATGGGGAGGGTGCAGAGCCCCACACAGGGGTCGGGGTGTGTGGGGAAGGGGTGGTCAGTGAGGTCCATGTGACTGAAGCAAGGAGGCTGAAGCCAAGGGCCGGAATTTGGATTTGGGATGTGGAGTATTGTGACTGTGGGTGCCCTTAGAGCTGCTGACAGAGTCGGCATGCATTTAGGGTGACCAAGGGTAGACGCAGAATTGCTGGGGTTTGGGAAAACACTGAGAAAAAAACGGAGTGCCCCTCTGTTGGAAAAGCTGGAGAGTCAGACGGAGGAGGCACGGGATGATGGTTTGGGGGTGGGAGGGTCAGAAGCAGAGGTGGAAACTCCCCTGGAATGCGGGAGAGGGACAGGTGGGGTGCCAAGAGAAGAGAGTCTGGGAGGCTGGTAGGGCTGCGTCAGGCAGCCACCAGGAGGCTATGAGGACCAAGGGTGTTTCTCAGAAAGAATCGAGGAGAAGGGACGTGAGAGCTCACTCCTGCCAGGCTCTGGGCACCTCCACCTGCCCAGAGTGAAGACACAGCAGCAAGACGGGAACGGGCACTTGGCAAAGGTGACACACCGGGAGGCTTAACAGATCATAGTTAACGAACACGTATCTTATACGTCATTATGTGTATCGTATTTTGTAAGTTACATGTTACTGTAGTCTTACAATAAAGTAAGCTGGAGAAAAAGTGTTATTAAGAAAATGATAAGAGAGAGAAACTATATTTACTACTCAAGAGGTGGAAGCGACTCATCGTAAAAGTCTTCACCCTCCTTGTCTTCACATCCAGGAGGCTGAAGAGGACGAGGAGGGACAGGTCTTGCTGTCTCAGGGGTGACAGAAGTGGAAGGAAATCTGTGCAGAGTGGATTCATGCCGTTCAAACCCATGCTGTTCAAGGGTCAGCTGGAGCTGAGGAAGGTGCTGTCTTTTCCCCAAGCCCCAGGGTTTTCTTTGCAGCGCCTTGTGATTCAGCCTCTGGAGAGGAGGGAGGCGAGGCCAAGCTGGCCACCTGTCATGGAGGTGTTTCAGCCTCAAGGCATGAGTCACATGCCCTAGTTTTTTTTTTTTTTTTTTTTGTAAAGGGCCTGCTGTTGTGTGGATTCACATTTTTGGTATCAGCCTGGGAGATCCTGTGTGCTGGATGCGGTCCGGCCCCTCCCATCCCTGTTTTGTTGTTTGCATTTGTGTACACATGCACCCACCTAACCTCCTTCAAAGTGCTGGCCCTCTGACACCTGATGCCCAGCAGGACCCAACTTAAGACACACAGGATTTTTTCTGCAGGTCCCTCAAGCTGAAAGTCACCCGAATGTGAGCTGGGGTGAATGCAATCAAGTGGTCTCAGCAACACAGACTGCCCCGCTCGATGCCAGTGTGACTGGGAATGTCACTCCCCTACTGATGGGGGAGCATGGGAGCGCTCACACTTGTTTTCCTCGGTGAGCCAAAGAACACCATTTGGTCCTATGACGGCTGCCCTGTCATGGTGGGAAATTAGAAGATGAACTTTGCAATCACATTCATCTGGACTTCCCAAACCTGCAAGAGAGCTTCATACCAGGACCAGGAGAACAAGTCCTGGGACCTTTCTCTTTCCACGTGTTTCGTCTCACACTGCTGCCTCTGCTCCTGTGGCCCTGTCCCTAGGGCTGGGGCCCACTTGCTCTGCTGCCAGTCCCACCACCCCTGGCCTAGGGATACACAGATGGGGATGCAGATGGGTGCTGCCTGGCCACAAATGACCCCCAGAGCAGGAACAGAGGAAGGTTTTGCAGTGGGGCAGCCCCAAATTACCAGCGGAGGGGAAAGTGACTGCCCGGTCATTAGGTAGATTGTCCTCAAAGGTCTGCACAGAATCCTGGGCCACCTGGGGTGGCTCTCAGGTTGGGCTTTACCAGACCCAAGAGCAAGGACCCCAGGCTGCTCCCACGTGGAATGTATGCTAAAGCATACTCCCTCATCTGCCCTCTAGCCTTTCAGAGAATAACAAAAAATTAAACCTGTTCTCGTCTCTATCAAAGCACACGTTGAAGATGACAGCGTTTCTCATTTTCTCAACTCTCTCTGAAAATATGTGAAATTAGGGGAAATGAGGAGAAGAAACTGAAATAACAAGTGAGGCTGGAGAAGAACCAGCCTCAGAAGCAGAGGTGCCTGGAGAAGGTGCAGGGTGGGTTGTGGGAGGAGGAGGAGAGGGAATGCAGGAGCTGGGGACTGTGGATGAGGCTGGTGCTGGCTCCGGGGAGTGGGAAGCTTGCGGTGGAGACAGCATCCTCGTCTGCCCCCTGGGAAGGGAGGGGGACCCAGGAGCATGAAGAGCACTGTCTGGGTGGGTGCCCTTCCTGGTCTCGTTGGGGATGGATCTTGTCAGCCTCCTGGAGGAAGGGAAGAGGTTGCTCCGCTTTCCCGGGCATGCTCGGACACAGAACCACAAACCGGGCGGCTTAAAGTGACAGACATTTTCCCTCCTCTAGTTCTGGAAGCCAGAAGTGAGAAAGTGAGGTCCCCTCGGCCGGGCTGGTGTCCACTGAGGCTTCCAGGGAGAACCTGTCCTGGGCCGCTGTCACAGACCTGGGGCTCGCGGCCGTCCTGGGCGTGCGTCCCTCACATGGCTCCAATCTCTGCTGCGTCTCCACCTGGATTTGCCCGTGTGTCTGTGGGCCTTCATTTCTGCTTCTCGCCAGGACGCTCTCACTGGATTGAGGACTCACCCTAATCCAGGACGACCTCATCTCCATCCTCACCTTAATCACATCTGCAAAGGCCCTGTTCCCACAAGGCTGCGTTCTCAGGTTCCAGGAGGACATCAACTCACGGGGTCACATATCAGCCCTGAATGGGATGAGGTGGAATAGAGCCAGGATCCCGGAAGTGGGTGAGGGGTCATGGGACCCAGCAGGGATGGGCAAGGTCTTCAGGGCACCGGGGAGGCTGCTGCGCCCCCGCCCCCTTCCTGGGTTCCCCTAGAGCAGTCGCTTCTGGGGCCTCCCACCCTCTCCATTCACCCCCTCTCCCCTGCTGATGGGGGGCGCATGATGGCACCTTTTGCTCTAACCAGGTTATTGTAAGTAAGTGATTCGGGAGCTCTTCTTCAGGCAGGTGATCAGGGACGAGCAGACAGCTGAGAACAGAAGAGATGTTGCCACCGTGGGAGACGCCTGGGCTGGCGGAGCGGTGGGGGGAGGGGCGGGGAGGGAGGATGGGGGAGGGGCGGGGAGGGAGGATGAGGGAGGGGCGGGGAGGGAGGATGGATGGGGGGGTTCTTCTGCCACAGTTGTGCCGCGGGAGGCGCCGCCTTTCCCTTCGCTTCCCTTCCCTGGGAAGCCGCGGCCACGATTTAATATGCAAAGGTGGAAAGGCTGGCACTGGACGCATCGCCCCGCATGCCATATTTCAAACAAAGAATACACAACAAAGAGCCGGCCGGCGCGGGGATTTGTCAGAATTCGGCGGTGGGAGAGATTTATCTAAGCTGAGTGGAGGGGCCCGTGACCTTGGGTTTGAGAGCTTTAAAAGGAACAGGCGGCTGTTGAAGACGAACAAAGAGATGCTTGTGATTATCATTATTTAATATAATGGCCTTAAACTGTTAGGAGGGGGAATTAGGTGGCACAAGAGAATTGTTTTTTATTCCAGGAGATGTAAGAAAGATGTAATGGACAGGAAAAAGCAGGGGGGAGGTGGAGGGAGGGAGAGACTGGACAGATTTCTGAGATGAAGGAGGAGCGTGAGCCAGCCGAGCGAGCCCGGAGAGGCAGCAGGCGGTAAACAAGAAACGCTCCCCTCCCCTCTCCCTTCTCTTCCCTCTTCTCTTCTCCCCTTCCCTCCAGCCCCCTCTCCGCCTGGCAGGTTCAGCCTCAGCCCCAAAGACAGGAGAGTAGCTGGGAAGGAGGCGACCAGCCTTGTGCCAGGAAGGGGCAGGGCAGAAAGGGACCAGGGAAGGAGGACAGGGCCTGGGAGACTCAGAGCTGGGATCAGGATGCAAGGGCTGGCAGCTTCCCCAAGCAGAGGGGGTCCAGGGCTGCCAGGAGACCCGGGCATCCTGTTCAGAGAATCCTGGCATGGGGGAGGGTGTGTGCTGCCCTCAGGCAGTGAGGGTCTGAGAAATGGAGGCTGGTAAGGTCCTTTCACTGGGGTCCCTAAGAAGGTGGACTGTGAGCCCTCCTGCCAGGGTTGGATCCTGATAATAAATGCCAGTGCTCTGAGCTGCTGCACACAGGGCACAGTGGGTGTGGGAGGAGGTGGCTGGCTGGACGGACAGTGGGGGCAGGAGGAGGTGACTGGCAGGGGTGGGGGGCAACAGTGGGGGTGGGAGGAGGTGGCTGGTGGGGGGACAGTGGGGGTGAGAGGAGGTGGCTGGTGGGGGGCACAGTGGGGGCGGGGCAGGTGGCGGGGGGGGGGGGACCGTGGGGGCGGGGGAGGTGGCCGGTGGGGAGGACAGTGGGGGTGGGGGAGGTGGCTGGCCAGGACCTAGGATCCACCCTACCTGGGTCTAGGCTTGTGCCAGGTGCCTACCGCTTCTCAGAGCCTGGACAGAGATATAGCTGAAGCCCAGGAGCCTCATCTCTTTCAGGGGCCTGGCTTTCTCTTTTCATTTGTAATTTTGTCATCTCTTTCTTAAAGAGCCCCCTCCCAAATCTGCTGAGCGTCAGCTCCCACTAAGGCAACACCAACTAAGTGGTCTTCACAACCCATGGTGGGGAGCAGGTGTGGTTCTCCCTGGAATGTGTGGAAGCCTGGTTCCTAGGCAGCTGGGGGAGAAAGGCACTTAGAGCTTCAGAGCCAGGCAGGAGTGGGAGGTGGGGTGGACAGCAGGAGCTGGCTTTGGCCTAGCAGCAAGGATGCCAGGTGGATGCCCAGGTGCCCCAGCAGGGCCTCATGCTTTCTGCCTTGGGGCGGTCAGCCATCAGGGTGTGTTCCCCAGAAAGGGGAGCGGCTCCAGCCACAGGCAGACTCACGTCTGAGATGTGATAAACTAGAAGAGTAGGAGAAAACAGTTAGGAGTCAAACTGGAGAGGATGAGGCTGTGCAGGAGGGAGAGGGTATGAGTTCCCGGACCCCAGAAGCCTTGCGCTCTGGCTGATCTCAGGAGACAGCAGAGGCTCGGAGGCCCAGGGTTAGGGGCCAGGAAGGGACTGTGTGGACACAGCCCAAGCAGCTGGGTGCCAGCTGTGGGGCATTCAGTGCCTGAAAGCTCCAGGAGACCCAGAAGCAGGTAGCATGGGTGTGGTGGGTGACATAGATCACCCTGCATGAGGGACACCCGTGCTTTAGGTGGATGACAGCCTTGGACAGAGTCAGGGCACCTAGGCCAGCTCTGCCACCCACTTGAGGCTTGGCCCTGGGCCTCAGCCTCCTCTTCTGTAAATTGGGGGCAAGGAGAGGACCCACCGTGGCCTGACAGAGTGGGATGAGGTGCGTGTGTGTGAGAGGGCTCTGGAGGATACAGAGGGGTCTTCTCACCCCATCTTGTCACTGCCTTCATCACTGCAAGAGCAGCCCCCTCTGTCAACCTGGAAGGAAGCCTGGCTGGGGCAGTCAGGGGGAGGGGGCTTTAACCACAGGGGATGCCTGCCTTTGCTTTTTCCTGTATCACAAATAACCTTTCCAAGGCTCAGGTTCAAAGTCGTCAAGCACTGGCTGGGAGATGGCTGGGTCATTGAGGACCTGGTCAATTGTCAAAATGCCTTCAGTTGGCAAAACTGATGGTTCAGCCAGAACCATCTCTCTGTCTCTCTCCTCCTCTGCGTGCCCAGGGCATGTTTCTAAGCCTGCCAGCGAGGCTGCTACCTCAGTTGTATTTCGTATTTTAGCTGCCGTCTTGGTGATGGCCTGGTCCTCACACAGGTACTCTCTCCAAAAGTGAACCACTCCCCTGGACCAGCCGCGAAAACTCCTGCTTCTGCGGAACATTGAGCGTGCCTGCAACTCTCCTTCTACTGGAAAATCCTTCCTCCCATCTAACCGAGATCCTTTGTGCTGTGGCTTAAACTTATTTTGTGTTCTGCTTTTAATATTCATTCACTTCTCTATTTAATGGACTCTGGTAGGAGTTTAGCAAACTCTTAATTTATCTCTGGATCCTTTGTTCCCCCTCTGCTGCAGGGGAACGAACCCCAGGCCATTAGGGCTGGTGCTCAGGCATCCTAGGTGAAGCCCTCAGCTCAGCCGTCACCCTGGCCCTGGCAGGATCCAGGCTTCGAGGTCCCCTTCCGGAGGCTGGGTCCTCTCTCTCTTTACTCCACGTCATTATTAAGAGATGATGCAGGTCTTGGAGCAAGAACCCTTTGGCTCTGGAAAAATTATGTGTGACATTTTACATATGGATCAGGTAATTAACGGACGCCCAGATTTCCTCTGCCATAACATAAAGAGGGTGAAGACGGCGCTTTAATTCCAGATAATTAAAGAGCGATCGAGTTCGAGAGTGTTGCTCGGGGAGTGCTGGCTGCTGTCATTAACACCACGGAGCCTGCTCCGTCCTCCACGCCTCGCTGCAAACCGCGGGGCCTCTTGCTCCCCAGGGAATGCTGAGCCTGAGCGGCAGAGCCCACTGCACTGCCATGTAATTGAAGTGGCCACATCTGCTGCGCTGGGCTTATGGAATGGGGGTGGCTGTGTGCACATGTGCACACGTGTGTGTTGGGGGAGGAGCCCCAGAATAGCCAGTCTAGACTGGCCACACATGACCTTCAGAGACCTGGCCCCAGCGACCTGGCTGTCGCTGCCACCAGGGAAAACGTGGGTCCCATTGTGCAGAGCAGCCTCAAGGAGGGCACAGGGTCCCCACTCTTCAGCCCTGAGAAACTGTCCCTTCTCCTACTGGGTCACAGGAAATTCCCAGGACATCAAAGGGGCTGTACCTTTCCCAGAGCTGAGCATCCCTGGGTTTTGAAAGAGACAATAATTGGCCTGGCACGGTGGCTCACACCTGTAATCCCAGCACTTTGAGAATCCCAGCACTTTGGGATGCCAAGGCGGGCAGATCACTTGAGGTCAGGAGTTCGAGACCAAGCTGGCCAACCCTGACTCTACTAAAAATACAAAAATTAGCTGGGTGTGGTGGTGTGCACCTGTAATCCCAGCTTCCTGGGAGGCTGAGGCATGAACATGGCTTGAACCCGGGAGGCAGAGGTTGCAGTGAGCTGAGATGGCACCAGTGCACTCCAGCCTGGGTGACAGAGCGAGACTTCATCTCAAAAAAAAAAAAAAAAAAAAAAAAAAAAAAGGAAAGCAGCCATAATTGGTACTCTACAAGATGAAGATAATCCCATTCCAGAGGTTCATCTTCTCCTGCTGCAGTCCAGGGTCGCCAGGCAGCTGCTCCTCCTGGGAGAAGGGCAGAGGTGGACAGACATCCCACTGCAAAGGCGGAGCTCAGGGTCCTCAGCAGCCTCCCTGGGAGAGTGAAGCAGCAGCTAATTATGGCCGAGGGGACTGACAGGTCTCCTGGTTCACACAGGGCATCTGTCACATTACCTGATAAAGATCAGCCCCTTGCACTGTCAGACGGAGCCTCTGAGGGTGTCCACGCTTCTTTGCCTGGCTCTGCTCACTCCTGGTTAGTGGGTTCCAGAAAACCACATGTGCTGATTCCCACAAATATTTACTGAGTGTCTGTGAGGGGCCAGGCAAGCCTGAGACTGGTCTCGGGGCCTGGAGGTGAATGAGAAAAGGCTGCTGTATAGAACAAGCCTGTGGGCACCCAGGAGAAGGCATGGAAAGAAACCCAGAAAGCACAACAGCCGGGGTACAGGCATGACCTACAGCTGGGGACTGCTGGGGCTGGGGAGGCAGGAGAGGCCAGTTAGCCTGTCAGAGGATGTATCTTGTGCCTACCAGGCAGGGAAGGGCAGGGAACGGGAGGGAGCTTGTGCAGGGTTGTGCACAGCAGGCATAGTTTTCCATGCACCTAGATCTGTGGGTACACAGGCCAGTAGATGCCATGGTGGCTTTGCTGATGGATACCTTCTATCTGCCTCATCCAGCTATCCTCTGTCTTACCTGGCTGTGGTCATTCTCCCTTCAGGCACTTAGCCACACCTGCTAGGAAAAGATCTGTAAGAAGTCTCTGGTGATGGCTGGCTGGCTGGCAATCATTGCCTTCTTTTCTCTATGGTTTTGGGACAGAGTGAAGCTTTCCCTAAAACTCTCCTTTCTCTAAGCCTGGGTTCAGGGGAGGGGTGGCCACTTATGTTGAATTTTTATTTCAACCTAGACCTCTTTCTCTCAGACTCTAGACTCTTACATCCAATTACCTACTCAACATGTCCACATGGATGGAATCTCAGATTTAAGGCCAAAACTAAATGCCTCTTCTCCACCTCCTAATCTGTTCCCTTCTCGGCTGAAAGCGCCTTCACCCTTGCAGTGCCAAGACCAAACAGCTTGGAGTCATCTTTTACTCTTCGCCTTCCTGATTGGTCAGGAAATCCCTCTGGCTGTACCTTCAAAATAAATCCAGAAGCCAACTTGAGTGGATAAACGGGAAATCCTAATAAATGTTTGAACTTTAGCGAATAGGATTGCACCAATGATAATTCCTCAGTTTTGCTAAGTATGCAGTGGCCACGTGAGATAATGGGAAGCCAGGGGAACAGATCCTATGTGAAGACAACAATGTTGTGAAGCCAGCTCCTGCTGTCCACCCCACCTCCCACTCCTGCCTGACTCTGAAGCTCTACCGCGTGCCCTTCTGCTCCAGCTGCCCGGGAACCACACTTCCACACATTCCAGGGAGAACTGCACTGAACCCTTGAAGACAATGTTCCGGAATACCTTTGCAACCCTTCTGTTAACCTAAAATCATTTCCAAATAAAAAAGTTTGATAGATACAGAAATACGAGCATTTGTTTGTTAGGGCAGCTGTAACAAAGCACCACAAAGCGGGTGGGTGAAAACAACAGAAGTGTGTTCTCTCCCAGGGCCAGGCCACGTCAGAAGTCAGGGTGTCTGCATGGCAGGTTCCTCATGAGGACCGTGAGGGAGGAGCTGCTCCAGGTCTCTCTCTTTGGCATGTGGATGGCATCTTCTCCCTGTGTCTCTTTCACGTAACACTATACCACTTCGCAGGTAGTTTGAGCACCTTAACATCCTAATCATCCTAATTCCTCCCTCTTATGCCTTGTATCATTGTGTAACAGTGAAACAGCAAGAAACTAACATCCCTCACTCCATTTTTCTTTAAGGGGCATTTACCCCTTCCTGCACATAGGCTAAGATAATTTTAGAGCACTGAGATGAAATGCAAAACAGCAATCAGACACTAACTCTGGGATGAAAGAGTGTATTAGTCCATTCTCACATTGCTATAAAGAACTGCCCGAGACTGGGTAATTTATAAAGGAAAGAAGTTTAATTGACTCACAGTTCTGCATGGCTGGGGAGGCCTCAGGAGACTTATAATCACGGCAGAAGGGGAAGGAAACACATCCTTCTTCACATGATGGCAGGCAGAAGTACTGAATAAAAGCGGAACAGCCCCTTGTAAAACCATCAGCTCTCATGCGAACTCACTCACTATCACAAGAACAGAATGGGGAATCCTCCCCCATGATTCAATTACCTCCTACCAAGCCCCTCCCACCACACATAGGGATTATGGGAACTACAATTCTAGAGGAGATTTGGGTGGGGACACAGCCAAACCATACCAAAGGGAAGTCTATAAACAAGTAAGTATGTTTTGTTGAAGATTTACAGAAGCACTGTGACCTAACCAAGGACCCAACCTCCTCACACCCTCGCTGGCACCCAAATGTCTGTGGTCCTCAGTCTCCTCTTGATCCCAACCCCTGGACACAGCTTCCCCATATCCCCCCACCCATAAAAACCACCTGGTCAGCCTGAAGATGGTACTTTAGAATGCTGGTTCACCATCTTCTTAGTTTGGCCGGCTTTCCAAATAAATCTACTTTTCCTCCCACCAACCCTTGTCTCTAGTAGCTGGCTTTCAAGCAGTGAGCAGTCAAACGTGGCTTCCATTACAACTGCTGCCATTCATTTCACTCATAGATCAACATACATGAGCACAATATGTACATAAGACACTACATAAGCATATGTAACTGAATACACCATTGCTATTATTATTTTGAACCAACTTCTGTCTGTTTGGTCAATGAAGAATAAGAAAAATAAAAGTTTTTATTTTACCTTCACTTTTCCTTTCTTTAATGCACTTCCTTTCTTTATGTAGATCTGAGTTTCTTACCTATATTGTTTTCTCTGAAGAAATTTTCTTTTTAACATTTTTTGCCAGGCAGGTCTACTGGCAACCAATTTCCTCAATTTTGAGAATGTCTTTATTTCTCTTTCACTTTTCATCCTATTTTTTTATTGGAGTAAAATATATATAACATAAAATTTAACATCTTAGTTATTTTTAATTATACAGTTCAGTGGTGTTAAATATATTCGTAATGTTATATAACCATCACCACCATCCATCTCTATAACATGCCTCATCTTATAAAACTGGAATGCTATCCTCATCAAACACCAACTTCCCATTCCCCTCTGCCAGGCCCTGGTGGCCACTATTCTACTTTGTTTCTATGAATCTGCTTGTTCTCAGTACCTCATATCAGTAGATTCTTACAATAGTTGTCCTTCTGTGCCTGGCTTATTTCACTCAGCATGAGGTCCTCAAGGTTCATCCATGTAGCGTGTGTCAGTATTTCCTTCTTTCAAAGTTGAATCATAATCTATTGCAATGTATATACCACATTTTGCTTATTCATTCTTCTGTTGATGGACACTTTGGTTGTTTCCACCTCTTAGCTATTATGAACAAAGCTTCTAGAAACATGGATGTATAAATACCTCCTCAAAACCCTGGTTTGAATTCTTTTGAGTATATATCTAGAAGTGGAATTTGTGGATCATATGGTAGTTCTGATGCAGGACAGGCATGCCCCAGAATAGGGGCTTAGCCCATGAGGGTTTTTGGCTTCACCCAGGAAATAATACAAGGACAAGCTAGTAGTGTTAGACAGCAATCTTTTATTGAAATAGACCTGCTCCTTTCAGAACAGAGTTAACTCATAGATAGTGCACCTAGAGTCAGCAATGTATGGGCTGTTGGCAACTGTATTTATACTGATGTAAACGCACTTTCAATTACATGCAAATTAAGGGATGAGTTAATGCTAAGTGTCCTAATGAATAAAGTAGACAGCATAAAAGAACAGATGGGCAATGTAAGCAGAAATGGAAACCCTGAGAAAAAACAAAAAGGAAATGCTGGCAAACAGCAGCACTAACAAAAATGAAGACTGACTTGGATGGGCTTATGTTAGCCTGTGTAGGGCTGAACAAAGAATCTCTGAGCTTGATGCTACATCAACAGAAATCTCCAAAACTGAAAACAAAAGAGAACAGACTCAGGAAACACAATAAAATATCGAAGAACCATGGAACAACTATAAAATGTATAATATGCGCACAATGGGAATACTGCTATGGCAGTCCTAGGAAACTAATACCATCTGCTTAGAACCTGAACAACGTTGTATATTATAGTATTGGTCACCATTTGTTGAGTATGTGTGTACTGTAACCTACCAAGGAAGAGAGTACTTCTGTGCCCATTTCACAGGTGAGGATGCTGAGACCCCTGGTGGTTATGCATCCTTGCCAAGCCCCTGTTCCAGGAAAAGAAGTTCCAGGTCTAACTGACCCAAGTCTGTGTGCAGCTTCTGTGCTCTGCTGCCCACATCTGTAGGCTCTGATGAGCCATGAGATGCTCACTCTAGCTCTGCAGAAGCCCCATGCCCAGACTGGCAATGAAAAGACCCACAGCACTGGGCATGCATCTCTGGTTTCAGGTCCAGGAACCTAGCTCTGTAGCCCAACCTCAGTGCCAGGGGCTGCCTCAGTGAATGCTGTGCCTGCTGACCTGGCCTGGGCCTCCCAATAGCTGCAGGGGTGCCTTCCACGGCCTCCCCATCATCTGTGCCTTTTCCCTACCTGGTCCCACACTGAAACCATCACTTGACTACAAGCCTCTCCCACCACTGTCCAGGACATGTTTGCTGCTGTCAGTGGCTGCATTGCATGGAAGAGAAGAGAAAAATGTTTTCAGACTCTGAAGCCACTATTTGTGAGGCTTCTATGAAGGACAATGGGTGGTACCTATGAAGTGCCTACCACAGGATGGCTGTGATTCTTATTACAGGGTGGACGCCTTTCCCAGCAGCTGATCTCAGCACCACAGCCTGGGTGGCTGCATCCCCTGCACCTTGCCTACAGAAGCCAACACCAGGCTGTATCAATTCCAGGGCCCAAGAGGGAAACAGGGTGCCCCATGTGACTTCTGCTACCCTGGAGCAGGATCTTCCAGGGATCTTTGTGATACGGTTTGGCTGTGCCACCACCCAAATCTCATCTTGAATTGCTCCCACATGTCATGGGAGCTCCCAGTGTGATGTGGGGATGTCACAGCTCCCACATGTCATGGGAGATCCCAGTGGGATGTGACTGAATTATGGGGGCGGGTCTTTCTCATGCTGTTGTGATAGTGAATGGGTCTCGTAAGATGTGATGGTTTCAAAAATGGGAGTTTCCCTGTGCAAGCTCTCTATTTGCCTGCAGCCATCCACGTAAGATGTGACTTGCTCCTCCTTGCCTTCCACCATGATTGTGAGGCCTCCCCAGCCATGCAAAACTGTAAGTCCAATTAAACCTTTTTCTTTTGTAATTGCCCTGTCTCAGGCGTGTCTTTATCAGTGGTGTGAAAACACACTAATATACTTTGGGTGATATGAAGAGAGGAGGGATATTGAGTACGTTTCCTCCAGCCCAGATGTGAGGGGCAGGTGGAGCTAAGGAGAGGCAACTACCTCAGGCCAGACACCTGGATTCAGGCTGACCCAGGTGAGCTCTGATGAGGCTAAGGACAGCAAGAGGATGAGCAGAGAGAGGGGGCTGGGAAACTGGCTCTCACCTGGCCCTGCTGGGAGGGGAAAAAGAGGCTGGTTGGCTCTGGAGCGAGGGGGCCCTTATGTTAGTTCTGATGGGAACTCTCTGCAGGCTTTGCAGAAGGGCACATGTGGAATTCGGAGAATTCAAAATGATAGGAACTTTCAAAACCCATTCCTGATTAGCCCGTCCCTGGTGCAGTGAAGCTCCTGTGCATCAGAGGGCGCTGTGGACGCTCATGTAGCATCATAGAGACAGAGGGAAGCCTAACCGTGAGCTTCCTGGGTGGTTTCTGTAGCCCCAATTTAAGTGAAGGGTGCCAGAGTGAGTGCAACACACAGGTTTCTGACCTGAGACACCCAGCAGTGTGCAGAGGTGGGGGTGGGCATCTCAGCCTGCCTTCAAACACAGCCACTCTGGAGGTACTGAGGGTTAGGGTTTCAACATACGAATTTTAGGAAGAACACAGTTTAGTCCATGGCAGCATGTATATAATATTAAGGGTTTTTTTGTTTGTTTTTTGTTTTTGAGATGGAGTCTTGCTGTGCCGCCCAGGCTGGAGTGCAGTGGTGCAATCTCAGCCCACTGCAACCTCCTCCTCCCGGCTTCAAATGATTCTCCTGCCCCAGCTTCCCAAGTAGCTGGAATTACAGGCACCCGCCACCATGCCTGGCTAATTTTTGTATTTTTAGTAGAGATGGAGTTTCACCAAGTTGGCCAGGCTCATCTGGAACTCCTGACCTCAGGTGATCTGCCTGCCTCGGCCTCCCAAAGGGCGGGGATTACAGGTGTGAGCCACAGTGGCCGGCCAAGGTATTTTTTGAAACCAGAAATTACCTTTGATATGTCTGCACAAGTTGAATAAGCTGTCAGTTTTCTTTGCTTTGTCTGGATGCAGTTATCCTCTGATGACTCAAGTGCCAGTGACATCCACCCTGTCCTGGGGACCTGCTACCATCCAAGTCCTGTCCCGGGTGCGTGGATGAGTCCCCTACATGATCCATGCCTTCAAGGAGCTCAGGGAGAGGAGTGGCAGGGGACACAGGAGTATGGACCACAGCTACCGTGACCCCACACTTCTTCCTGTCCAGAGAGAAAGATGTGCTGAATTGGTGTTGGGAAAATGGACCTGATCCTGATGTCTGGGAAGCAGGTGGAGTTTGAAAAGGTGACCTGGGGTTTCTCCAGCATCAGAGGCAGAAGAGCTTCCTGGAAGAGGAGCCACCCTCGGCCAAGGCATGAAAATGTGAAGAAAACCCAGCACGTTGGTCGGATTTCATTTTGTCTGGCGAATGCTGGGGCCCTGTGGGATATGAGGAAGGAGGGGACACAGCGCACCCGCGGGAAAGATCTTGCCATCCAGGCTGCAATTAGTTTACCCTGGGCATGAGCGGAGCTGGTCGGGGATGACAGTCGGGAGCAACACACTCAGACTCCATTTGCTTAGGATAACTCTGATATAAAAATGCATAACTAATTGCTAATAAATAATTTATCAACATTTCTCAAAGCTTGGAGTCTGGGTGGGGGCTGGGTGTAAGTCATAGGCTCATTGACTGTGAAGCGAGGGAGACCCACCCCAGCGGGGTTTCTGTATGCTGAGCCATCTCATTGCCACGTGTTCTGAAATGAATGTTTCCTTCTCTGAACCTCAGTGTCCTTCATTGAGGAATGGGCCTGAACATTGATCAATACCATCCATGCCAGCCCTAAAACTGTTAGCTTAGCCTAAGAAACTGCACACACATCAAGGGATTCAGGGGAACAGCAGGAGAGATGAGAGTGCAGAGGGGCAACATCCTATTTACTTTTAAATACAGGTTTCAGCCAGGTGCAGTGGCTCGTGCCTGGAATCTCAGCACTTTGGAAGGCCAAGGTAGAAGCATCGCTTGAGCTCAGGAGTTTGAGACCAGCCTGGGCAGCATCATGAAACTCCATCTCTACAAAAAGTACACACATTAGCCAGCGAGGTATGGTGGCGTGAGCCTGTAGTCCTAGCTGCTCGGGAGGTTGAGGCAAGAGGATCCCTTCAGCCTAGGAGTTCGAGGTTGCAGTGAGCTGAGATTGCACCACTGCTCTCAGCCTGATCAACAGAGTAAGACTCTGTTTCAGTCAATTAATCAATCAGCCAACCAATCAATCAATCAACAGGTTTCCATGTTAATCCTCCCCACAGTCCTGTCATAAGATGTTATGATCCCATTCTACAGATGGGGTTGCAGAGAGTGAGGTTAGGGGACTCGCCCAGAGTTGCACAGCCAGCCAGCAGCAGAAGTGGGATTCAAACCTGGGTCCTCCCATCAACCCATGCTCTTTCCCTACTGGGTTAACAAGCCGCATCTCTGGGTGGTTGCTGGCCAGTCCTAACCCTTTCCCAACTCTGCGCCGCCTCTTTGCATCAGCTGTCCCTTGAGCACTGAGTCCCAGTCACACTAAAATAACTGACACCTTCTTCCTCTCTCTTGGGTACAGTTGAGTCTGGGTTGTTATTGCTATAGATTCTTAGGGGCACAGATGTTAACTCCACTGGAAATCATGAGTAAGTTCGCACCAGAGTAAAGCTCACAGACTGATGAACAGATAATGGCCTGATGAAAAATCGCCCCATTGCAGATCATTAGCTACCTTCCCTCAATAACGTGGCTGAGTGGAAGGTCACAGTGGGTTTTCTGCTGTTGTTTGTTTATTGGAATCTGTTTCCAAAAAGTACAAAAGTGTGGTGGGCTCCTCACACTGGCTGGAGAGTGCCCTCCTGTTCAACGGGGATATTTGTGTTGTGAGGAAAATCGTCCTGGTATTGAAAAACAGGTCAAAGTGCTCCAGAAGGATCTGGATACTAATTTTTAGTTACTAGCTAAGTGTTCGAGAAATCCACTTGTCATAGGTGGGGTATTCTGAGAAGCAGATTCTGAGACAGATCTCTGTGTGCAGAGAGGATTAACATCTGTCGGGGGCAAAGGGAGAAACTGAACTCTGCTGAGGCCACAACAAAGACCTCAGCGGATCCCAACGAAGCCCTGGAGCCAGGATCACTTTTGTAGGGGCCTGACTGGTGAATTAAGGGGGAGGGGCATATGGACTGCGTGTGTCCCTCCAAGATTTATATGTTAAAGCCCTAACCCTCAGTGCGATTGTGCTTGGAGATAGGGCCTTTACAGAATTAATTAAGGTTAAATGAGACCATAAAGGTGGAGCTCTGATCCTGTTGTACTGTGGCCTTACAGGAAGAGGAGACACCAGAGCTTGCTTGTGTGCTCTTGGTCTGCCCTCTACCCACTGTCTCTCTGAGTATCCACAGATAAAAAGCCATGTGAGGACACAGTGAAAAGGTGGCTGTCTGCAAGCCAGGAAGACACCCCTCACCCAGAACCAACTCTGCCAACACCTTGATCTTGGACTTCTAGCCTCTAGAACTCTGAGAACGTACATTTCTGTTGCTTAAGCCCCCTAGTCTCTGGTTCTTTGTTATGGCCATTCTTTGTTCATACAGGGGGCATGTGGACCACCTCTGCTGCCATTTCCCTAAGATGCAATATTGGTTTTGGTTTTTCTTCTGTATAGCTAACTTTGTTGAGACAGAATTTGCATACAATAAATTTCACCCATTTTTAAGTATACATTTGATGAGTTTTGACAAATGTGAACAGTAGTGTAATTGCTATCGTAATCCTACTACAGAACATTTCCATCACCTTCAACAGTGTTCTCCTGACTTTTGTGGGCAGTTCCCTCTCTCTCCCACCATCTGGGCTCCCTCTGATCTGCTTTCTCTCACTATAGTTTTGCCTTTTCTGGAATTTTATATAAATGGAATCATGTAATATGGAGTCTTCTGTATCTATCTTTTTTCACCTATCACAATGCTTTGGAGATTCATCCATGTCATTGCATGTAGGTCATTCCTTTTTATTGATGAGTAGCACAACATTCTATGGATATGCCAAATATTTATTCATTGACCAGTTGATGGACATTTGGGTTTGCTCTGATTTGAATGTGTCCCCAGATTGATATGCTGATGGAATTTGGAGGTAGGACCTTTGGGAGGTAATCAGGATTTGATAAGGTCATTAGGGTGAAGCCCTCATGATGAAACTGGGGCTTTATAAGAAAAGGAAAAGAGACGGGAGTTGGTTGCCACCCTCTTGCCCTCTCATCACATGATAGCCTGTGCCACATGATGCCACAGCAAGAAGGCCCTTACCAGATGCTGGTGCCATACTCTTGAACTTGCCAGGTTTCACCATGGTCAGAAATAAATTTCTTTTGTTTTATAAATGATCTAGTCTTGGGTATTCAATTGTAGCAGCAGAAAATGGACTGAGACGTTGTTTCCAGTTTGGGGGTTTTATGAATAAGGCTGCCATGAATACAGTAACATACAAGTCTTTGAATGAATGTATGTTTCATTTCTCTTGGCTAAATACTTAGGGGTGGGATTGCTGGATCATACAAGTGTAGTTTAGCTATATTAGAAACCGCCAAACTGTTTCCCAAAATGGCCATGTCTTTTCAGATTTCCACCAATGATCTACAGATCACCAGTTGCTCCATGTCTTCACCAACACTTGGCATTGCCAGCCTTTTTCATGCTAACCATTCTAGCAAGAGTGTAATGATTTCTCATTGCAGTTTTAATTTGCATTTCATCAATGATTGATGATGTTGTGCATGTCTTCAAGTGCTTATTTGCCATCTATATCTACCTATCTATCATCTATCTATCTATATCTATCTATCTATCTGTTATTTGGTGATGCATCTGTCCAAATTATTCACCCATTTTAAAAAATGGAATAGTTTATATAATTGAGTTGTGTGTTCTAGATACAAGTCCTTTATCTAATACACACATGCAAGTGTTTTCTTTTAATCTATGCATTGCCTTTTCATTTTCTTAACAGTGTGTTTTAAAGAGCAAAAGTTTTAAATTTGATAAAATCCAATTTGACAATCTTTTTTTTATACTTTCTGGATTTTTGTTTACTTGTTTTGTTCTAAGAAATCTTCCCCTGACATCTTCCATATTTTCTTCTGGATGTTTTAGAGTTGTAGCATGTGTATTATTGTCTATAATCCATTTTAGGTTACTTTTGTATATGATGTTTAAAAATTGAGGTTTTTATTTTCCCACATGAATATATAATTTTTTTCAGCACCATTTATTAATAAGGCTATGCTTTCTCCTACTGAATTACTGACACTATTATTAAAAACCAACTGGACATGTATGTGTGGGCTCTGTTACATTGATCTGCATGTCTTTCTCTATGCCAGTATCACACTGTCTTCATTACTGTAGCTTTATAATAAGCCTTAAAACCATGTAGTGCAAGTTTTCCAACTTTATGATTTTCAAAATTATTTTGGCTCTTCTACTTGTCATTTCCATATAAATTTTAGAATCAACCTGTCACTTTCTATTTTTTAAAAACTTGCTGAAATGTTGATGTGATTACATTGCATATGTAAATCAATTTGGGGAGGATGGGGACTTTCACAGTATTGCTCTTTTTGATTCATTAACATGATCCACTTCATTAATTTAGGGATTTTAAAATTTCTCTCAGTAAGGTTTTGTACTTTTTAATAAATAAGTATTGTAATAGTTTGTTAAATTATTCATAAGTATTTTATTTTTAGAAGTTCTTATAAACAGTATTGTTTCTTAATATAAATGTCCAATTTTTTGCAAATAATAGAAATACTATTGATTTTTTAATATTGACATTGCATTCTGCGACCTTCCTCACTTGTTAGTTCCAGTACCATTTTTTGTAAATTTATTAGGATGGTCTGCATAGACAATCATGTCATTTGTGAAATAAAATCTTAATGTTGTCTAATTGATATGCCATTTATATATTTTAATTATTTTATTGCCCAGGCTATGACTTCTAGCAAAATATTAAATAAAAGATAAAAGTGGATATTCTTGCCTTGTTTCTGATTATAGAGGGAAGCATTCAGTTCTATGCCATTAAGTATGATGTTAGCTGCAAGTTTTTTGTAGATGCCCTTTATCAAGTTGAGGAAATCCTCTTTATTCCTACTTAACTGAGTTAGATTTTTTTCACAATCATAAATGGTTCTGAATTTTGTCAAATGTTTTCTTTAGTAAATATAGAGATCTTTATATTTATGTATTGCTCTTGAGTGAACTTTGGTAATTTGTTTTTCTTAAGGAATTAGTACATTTTATCCAAGTTGTTAAATCATCCTTTAAATGTCTGTAGGATCTATAGTGATGTCTCTGTTTTAATCTTGATGTTAGTAATCTCTGCTTCTCTCATTTTTTTCTTAGTCTGGCTATAAGTTAATCAATTTTATTCATCTTTTCTAGGAATCAGATTTTGGTTTTAGTAATTTCTTCATTATTTGTTTATGATTTATTTCATTGATTTTTTGCTCTCATCCTTACTGTAGCCTTTCTTCTACTTATTTTGGGTCTGACTTGCTGTTTCTCTGGCTTTTTAAGGTAAAATTTTAGGTCATTGATCTTAGGTTTTTCTTATTTTCTAATATAATTACATAATGCATAAATTTCTCATTAAGCACTCTTCAGCCACATCCCACAAATTTTGATACATTGCGTTTTCTTTATTATTCAATTCAATGTTTTTTCCTAATTTTTCATGTGACCTATTTCTAGATAACATAGAAATGTTATCTAGAAATCTAATTTAAGTCTTGTTTAATTTCCAGTTTTGGAGATTTCTGGATGTCTTTTTGTTATTGATTTTTAAATTTAATTTTCTTATCAGAGAAAGTACTTCATATTACTTCACTTCTATTAAATTTGTCAAGGTTTGTTTTATGGCCAAGAATATGATCAATCTTGGTAAATATTGCATATGCACTTAAAAGACTATTCTGTTGCTGTTGGTTGATTTTACAAATATCGATAAGGTCAAGTTGGTTGCTAGTGTCATTTAAATCAATACATAGTTATTTTCTAGCTACTTGTTCCTTAATATATTGAGAGAAGAGTATTGAAATCTCTGCTATAATCATAGATTTATATATTTCTTCTCTCTATTCTGTTTGCTTTTACTTTTTGTATTTTGTGTATGTCGAACCATTTGACAGGTACATAATATTTAAGATTACTATGTTATCTTGATGAATTTACTTCTTTATAATCATAGAGTTTCCCCTTTTATTCCTGGTAATATTTCTTGGTCTGAAGTCTACTTTGACATATTAATATAGCCACTCTAATTTTCTTTTGATTAGTATGTGTATTATATTTCTTTTTCCACCCTTTTACTTTTTAACCTTTCTATTGCTTTCTTATTTTGGTAGGCTTCATGTAGATAGTCAATACTTGGATATTACTATTTTATCTAATCTGACAATACTTGCATTTTTAACTGTAATGTTAGCATATTAACACATTTACTGCAATAATTTATACAAATCTACCATCGTAATATTTGTTTTCTATTTGCCTCATCTGGGGTTTTTGTCTTTTTTCTTTCTTTTCTTTTCTTTTGAACTTATAGAGTAATTTTTATAATTCTGTTTTATATTCTATCTACTATTGTATTATAAGCTTTCGTCTTCTTTTTAGTTATTGCTCCATAGTTCACAATGTTCATATTAACTTATCACAATCTATTCCAAAGAATGTTATAGCATTTCATGTACAGTGTAAAGACCTTAAAACAGTGTATCCCCATCACTTACCTTCTATTTTCTGTGTATTATTGCCGTATATTTTCTTTGTGTATCTCCCAATGCATAATTATCATTTTTACTTTAACTAGTCAATTATCTTTTCATGAGATTTTTTAAAATTAAAAGATATCTTTTATATCTTCCCACATATTTACAATTTCTGATGCTCTTTATTTCTTTGTGTAGATCCAAGTATTATTTTTCCTGATGAAGAAATTTAACAGGTCTTGTGGCACATGCCTATCAGCAATAAATTCTCTCATTTTTTTCTTTGCCTAAAAGGGTCTGTATTTCATCCTTTTTTGAAATATATTTGATATTTTCTGCTGGCTATATAACCCCAGGTAATCTTTTATAATTCCGGCACTTTCAATATGTCAATTCATTGTCTCTGGTTCTCATGGTTTCCAAGAATAAGTCTTCTGACATTCTTATTTTTGTAAGACATGTCTCTGGCACTCGATGTTAGACAACTTGATATTCTCCCACAGGTCACTGTAACTCTTCCTTCCTTTAAGCATTTGTTTTAGTCCATTTGTGCTGCTATAACAAAACATCATACACTGGCTAATTTATAAAGGACAGATATTTCTTTATCCCTGTTCTGGAGGTCTGAGAATCCAACATCAAGTCACTGGCATTTGGTGTTTGGTAAGGGCTGCATTCTCTGGAGGGCAGGAATGTTGTGTCATCACGTGGCAGAAGAGCAGAAGAGAAAGCTAGCCGAACACTGCAGGAATCCTCTTTTATAAGGACCTTCATCCCATTCACAAGGAAGAAGCTAATTACCTCTTAAATGCTCCTTGTCTTAATATGCTCACATTGGCAACACCTGAATTTCGGAGGCGACACATTCGATCCATAGAAGCATTCTTTTTTTCTTCCTGAGCTTCTTTTTCTGGATAGTTCCTACTGCTGTGTCTTATAGTGCTCTAATTTTTTCTTCTTCATGTGCAATCTGGTTTCAATCACACCCAATTTATTGTGTTGCTTTGTGTTTTCCATTTCTAGCCATTCTATTTGGCTCTTTTTAATAACTCTCATTTTTCTCCTCATAATGTTTATGCTTTTATTTAGCTTCCAGTGTGTGCTTTGCTTTCCATGGTTTTGCTTTCCACAGTTTCAGTTACCTGTGGTTAACTGCAGTCCGAGAATAGGTGAGTTTACTACAATAAGATATTTTGAGAGAGAGAGAGAAAAAGAGACCACAATCACATAACTTTTATTATAGCATATTGTTGTATGTTCTATTTTACTATTATTTATTGTTGTTAATCTGTTACTGAGCCTAGTTTATACATTAAACATTATTATAGGCATGTATGTATAGGAAAAACTTGGAGTATATAAGGTTCAGGATTATTTGCAGTTTCAGGCATCTACTGGGGGCTTTGGAACGCAAGTACCATGCATAAGGAAGAACCCCTGTATATACTCTGTGTGTGCGTGTGTGTGCATGCACGTGTGTATGTGTGGAGAGAGTGAGAGCTCCTTGTCTATTAATTCCATCATTCTAAAGTGTTTTGATCTATTTCTATTTATTGACTTTTTTTCCTGGTTATGCATCTTACTTTCCTATTTCTTAGCATGCCTGGTAATTGTTAAATAAAATGTTAGATATGGTGAACTTTACCTTGTTGAACACTGGATTTCCTTGTGTCACTTTAAATGTGTTTGAATTTTGTTTTAGCATGCAGTTAGGTTCACTGTGGATCAGTTTGGTCCTTTTGAGGCTCATTTTTAAGCTTCGTTCAGGGAGATCCAGAATGGCTTTTAGACGGACACGAAGTTAGCCCCAATACAAAGGCAGCATTCTTCTGTGGACTCCACTTAATCCCCGGCATTATGAGGTTTCTTCACTTTGTTTACTGGGAATGTGAACAAAATCCCAGCCTTTTGTGAGGCCCATGAGATGTTTGGGTATTTCCTTCTCTTTGTTCTTTCCATAGGTTTGTGGATTTTCACCACATGCACGTATGCGTGCACACACATGCACGCACGTGCATGTGTGCGTGTGCACACACACACACACACACACACACAGGTCAATACTCAGCCAAAGATTTGTGGGGACCACTCTGCAGATTTCTGAATCAATCTCCAACTTTCTGAGTGTGTGTGTGTGTGTGTGTACACTTTCTGAGAGTGTGTGTGTTGTGTATGTGTGTGTGCATGTTGCTGCATCTCTTCTGGACCTGCCCTGAAAATTCCTGCCACCTCAGTATCCCTGAACATGAATCCCTTTTTTCAACTTAGTGAAATATTGAGCTCTGTTGGATTCCTCTCCCTGCCCAGTGGCCTGGAATCTGCCTCCAGGAAGTAAGCTAAGAGAATCTTGAGGCTCACCCCATGTTTTTCTTTTCTCTTAGAGATCAGGGTCCTGTAATACCTGTTACTCAATGTCTGAAAGCAATTATTTTGTGTATCTTATTTTTTAGTTGCTATGGTGGGAGGATCATTCTCCTAGCAGTTAATCCGTCATGGGAAGAACTACTGGATTCATCCTCTATCTTGGTCAGGAGTGGGGAGGGGTCTAGTTCAGAGGCTCCCACTTGGTCCATGCCTCTACAATAACTCTTACTCTACAGGCCTAGAAGCAATATGGCGGTTCAGCCAACTGCCAAGTATGTCCAACGGTACATCCAGGGACCACAGAGAGGACCTCTGGGTGGATCCATGGAACCTAGAAACCTAATTTGAGCTGGATCTGGCCAGGACTTCCTTGATTATATGACCCTCTCTTTCAGTCAGCTTGGAATGCTCTAACCCAGGGGTGTCTCGTCTTTTCTTGCAATGTTTCCCTGGGATACATTGTAAGAAAAAAACATTGTCTCGGGCCACACATAAAATACACTAACACTACTGATAGCTGATGTGCATTTAAAAAAAAAAATCGCCAAAAGAATCTCTTAATGCTTTAAGAAAGTTTAGAAATTTGTGTTGGCTGCATGAGGCCCATGGGCCACAGGTTGGACAAGTTTGCTCTAACAAATACACCACAGGCTGGGTGGCTTAGACACAAGCATTGTTTATCACAGTTCTGGAGGCTGGAAGTCCAAGATGAGGGGGCCAGCAGATCTGGTGTCTGGTGAGGGCCTCTTTCTGGTTTGCAGATGGTTGATTCTGGTGTGTGCTGTGTCCCGTGCTGCACAAGGGTTCAAAGACCTAAGAGGGAATGGTGGGGGATAAAGAAAGACACAGACAAAGACATAGAGAAAGCTGGGCCAGGCGGTCCAGCGTGCGAGGATGTCAATCTCTCCGGCCCCGTCCTGTCTCAGGTACTTTATTTCATATGTTCACAAAACACATAGCAGAGGGAAGGTGCAGTTACTTAGAACAGCCTGTGAATATTATTCTCATACTTCAGTTAACATACTTCAGCTAACAACTATCTTGCAGCAGAGTCAGTGAAAACTGGTTATCTCTCTAGGCCTGTCTGCTCTACCCCGAGACATACACAACCTCCTCTTATGGTTTCACCTCTCTGGAGTTCACCCAAAGTTCACAGCAGCCTTGCTGCTGATCCCCCCAGAGAGAGTGGGCTACTCTGGCTCTCTACAGTTGATCATCTTGTTTTGTCCTCACATGGCAGAGAGAGAGAGGAAGCAACCTCTCTCATGCCTCTTCTTATAAGGGCAGTAATCCCGGCATGATGGCTCCACCCCCATGACCTAATGACCTCCCAGAGGCCCTCCTGCGATACCATCACACTGGGGATTGGGCTTTGACGTTCAGATTTTCGGGGATGCAAATGTTCAGGCCACAGCCATATGCCATCGCTCTAACAGAAGCTATGATAATGTATCGTTGTTATTATGATTATTAGTTAATTGAATGGGCATTTTTGTGCCAGGCATCGAGTTTTACCGCATTCCCTCTTTTATTCCTAAAGATGCTCTGGAATAAGTAGCATCATATTCTATATCTTGTAGGTACAGAAGTTGAGACTCATAAGAATGAAGTTAACCTGCCCAAGGTCAAGGATCTGAACTCAGGCTTTCTGATTCTAACTTGACAGTTCAGTCCCCAGCATTACAGCAACTCATCGTTGTAGAGGGCAAAACAATGCAGAGTGTGGGGAAGTGCTGCAGAAGTGAATGGGATATGGATCAAAGGGCAATGAGGGTGCCCTGCCTAGTTCAGTGCCTTTAGGCCACTGTAAAGGTAGTGGCTTACTCCACGAAGAATTGGGCCTCGGGCACCTGCTCAGGACAGACCTGTGAAGACCTGCCAAGATTTCCAATCAGCATTTAAA
Organism: Cheracebus regulus; assembly: GCA_963574635.1. NCBI lineage: Eukaryota > Metazoa > Chordata > Mammalia > Primates > Pitheciidae > Cheracebus > Cheracebus regulus. The sequence goes on from CAUYQU010028731.1 coordinate 161,482, forward strand.
ATATTAAAACTAATGCATTGACTCATTTCAAGGAAGCTCAATTTGATGACCCCCAGACTAATAAACCTACTGATCCTGGAAACTCGCATAAGATCCAGTGAGACTGTGTCCTGGAAAGCAGCACACGAGCCCTGTACCACAAAGGATGCAAAGGTCACATGCACCCACTGTGTCCAGGTCTCAATCTAGATGCATGCTGGGAGGTACAGGCTGAACTGCCCTGGGCATTGACCCAGGTTGGCCAAAAGCAGCAAAACCAGAGAGAAAGACTAAAACCTGGATGGAAAATAGATTTAATTTCTAATGCCAGTTCTGAATGATTGTCTGAGGCTTCTTGGAATCTTTTATTGAGAAGGACTGGGAGGGTTTGGGAGGGTCCAGTGGACAAGAGTGCTGTGGTGGATTAGTAATGTCTGCTATGGTCAGGGAGGTGGAGAGTGGCTATCTGAAGCTCCTGATTTGCTGACCCTGGTCTAAGCTACTGTGCAGGAGAGGAGCAAACAGTCTTAGCCAGAGTAGTGGTGTAGACTCTCAAAGCTGAGTTATAAAGAGAAGCAGGAAATGGGGCCCGACACAAGAGGGTTTATAACGTGTTGGAAGGAGGATCAACCAGGTGAAGGCAAGTGGACTGAGACGTCCCTGACTGGCAGGTCTTTGCAGGTCTATCGTGAATCCCTATTTTAAATCCCAACTTATCCCCAACTCCCAGCTTATCCACAAGTCTCCCTACATCTGCCATCTCCTAACACGTTGTACCTAACATTTACTGTTTTTCCTTTCTTCTGTCTGCCTGCTGCTGGCACATAAACTCTAAGGATCTCTGTTTTGTTCACCGACGTACGGCGAGCACCTCTAGCAGCGTCTGGCACTTAGTAGGTATGCAAGATTCTTGGATATTGGGTGAACTTCCCCCTCTCAGTCAAAGCTCTTAAGCCTCAGCTCCTGCCCGGGGCTGGCTGCTGCTCAGAAGCTGTGATTGGCAGGTACATATGTCTTTGATTAATACAAATGGGGAAACACATTCACACTTACTTAATACATTCAGTTTTGTTGGCAACATATTTCAAAAGATGGAGCCTATCCGGGGAGGCGGTGGGGGTGAGGACGATAATGAAGGGGTCCTTCCCTGGGAGTCCCGGCTCAGGAGGAAGGGAGGGCCGGTCCCGGGCTGGAGGCTCCTGCTGCAGCTGCACTTGCTAACTGTCCTCCACGGGGCCTTCCCTCCTCACATCCTGGTCTGTAACACCATGATGCCAGCATCTGCCCTGTGTACCTCACAGAGGTGTAAGGTTTCAAGGAGATAATCTATGCAAAAAGATGCTTTGTGAAATGGTACGCTTTTGCCCTTCTGTTGTTATTGTTATGATGAGGATGTTTCTTTAAGTGCATGGGCGTTTTTGTGCCAGGCACTATGTGGGGGATTGTGCAGGCATTCTCTCTTTCATTCCTCAAGGCGCAGTGGCATAGGTACTGTTATATTCCGTATCTTGTGGGTACGGACATTGATGTTCACCTGCCCAAGGTCAAGGATCTGAACTCAAGCTTTGTGATTCTCACTTTGCTGAGCAGGACAGAAAGAGAAGATGACTGGCTGTTTGCAAACCAGGAAGAGTCCTCACCAGACACTGGACACTGACTGTTCCCAGCTGCAAATCCAGCCTGTTAGCAACTAGGGCAAGAAAGACATCAGGGGAAGACTGGACTGATGTGCATGGGAAGGCAAACTCTCCCATCAGTGGATCAGCTCACCCTGGGCAAGGCAGATGACAACAGTGGAAATACAGTTGGCCCTCCAGCAGCACGGGTTTGCACGGTGCGAGTCCACGTAAATGCAGATTTTTTCCAAGAAAACTTATACCCAGTGTGCCTGCCTCCCTTTCCACCTTCTCTACCTCTTCCGCCTCCACCACCACTAAGACAACAAGACCACCCCTCCTTCTCCTCCTCAGCCTCCTCACTGTGAAGATAATGGGGATGAAGACCTTCATGGTAATCTGCTTCTGCTAAATGAAAACTAAACATATTTTCTCTTTCTTATCATTTTCGTAATAACATTTCCTTGTCTTTGGCGCATTTACGGTAATAATACAGTATATAATGCATATACAAAATATGTGTTCATCAACTATTTTCATTGTTAGTAAGGCCTTGATCAATAGTAGGCCTTAGTAGTTACGTTTTGTGGGCATCAAAAGTTATATGTCGATTTTCAACTGTGTTGGGGGAGGTCTGCATTTCTCTTTTTTTTCTTTCTTTCTTTCTTTCTTTTTTTTTTTTTTTGACACAGAGTCTTGCTTTGTCACCAGGCTGGAGTGCAGTGGCATGATCTCACCTCACTGCAACCTCTGTCTCCCGGGTTCAAGCGATTCCCCTGCCTCAGCCTCCTGAGTAACTGGGACTACAGGTGCGTGCCACCATGCCCGGCTAATTTTTTGTATTTTAGTAGAGACGGGGTTTCACCATGACCAGGATGGTCTCCATCTTCTCACCTCGTGATTCTCCCACCTCAGCCTCCCAAAGTGCTGAGATTACAGCTGTGAGCCACTGCACCTGGCCCAGCATTTCTAATCCCCCAGGTATCCAAAGGTCAACTGTGTTTGCCCATGCCAGGTGCTGTTGTAGGCACCAGGCAGGGAGACAGCCCGTACACACACCTGGGCCATGTCCATCCCCAGTGGCACTGGCACAGGGTCCATCCGGCACGTGTTGCCATCAGATCAATGCATGTTCCATTAGAATGAAGCTCCCAAAGCCTTGGTTTTCTCAGCTATGAAAACAACACACATGGTGGCTCATGCCTGTAATCCCATCACTTTGGAAGACCAAGGTGGGAGGATTGCTTGAGGAGTTGGAGACCAGACTGGGCAACACAGCCTGTGCTTTAAAAAAAAAAAAAAAAGAACAAAGAACACCAATTGCATGTGTGTGAAGGCCCTGCTTCCCACAGCCAGGGCAGGAGGAATGAAGTACCAGGAATGAGGAAGCCGGGAAGAGGGCAAGACATGGGGACTGACCGGGCGCGGTGGCTCACACCTGTTATCCTGGCATTTCGGGAGGCCAAGGCGGGCACATCACCTAAGGTCGGGAGTTCAACACCAGCCTGGCCAACATGGCGAGACCCCATCTCTACTAAAAATACAAAAATTAGCCAGATGTGGTGGCGCATGCCTGTAATCCAAGCTACTAGGGAAGCTGAGGCGGGAGAATCACTTGAACCAGGGAGGTGGAGGTTGCAGTGAGCTGAGACCATGCCACTGCACTCCAGCCTGGGTAACAGAGTGAAACTCCATCTCAAGAAAAGAAAAAAAAAGAAATAAAAAGAGAAAAAGAAAGGAAAGGAAAAGAAAGACATGGAGACTTTGGCATCACGAGGCCTGAGTTCAACTGCCACGCTGCCACTCAACAGCTCTGTGCCTTCGTGCAAGTGGCCACAGGGTTAGTTTTGTTTCCTTCTCTGTTGGGCAAAACTGCAATGGCAGTTGTGAGGATGAAATGATAAATGCAGCCCCCAGCCCGGGACTAGGTTCCCAGTGAGTGTTCCAGAATCCTAGCTTCCATGTCCCCTTGGAAAATTCCCACAGAATGCATGAAACGCTGTTGGCTCTCTGAGGAGCATGTGGCCTGTCACCCTGGGTCCCGCCTCTATCAGGCAGCAGCCCCATTTCCTGGGGCTCTAGGCGCTGTTCAAATTTTGTGAGCGTAAGGACCAGCCACCCCGTCCCCAAAGGGAGTCCGGCAGAGGCTGGCCGGGGGATTTAATTTGGACACAGCTCTGTTCCAATTTATCAAACATGGCAGCTGCTGCCTTTGGCATGTGTAGTCCCAGCTGCTGGTCACTTGCCAAGGAAGCAGTGCCTTGGGCAGAAGGCAGCTTTGCGCTCCCGTGACTGAGCAAGGGGGTTCTTTTCTCCCTCTGGAAAGGTACACAGCAGCCCCTGACAATTCACACCATGTCTTTATCAACAAGGTGTCTTCTTCAGTGACTGGGATACCACTGGCCCAGCTCTCCAGCTCTGATGTTGGCCCCCGAGCGACTGGTCTTAGCGTCAGTGTCTGGGCTCTGTGAGTCAGTTGGTCTGCAGGCTGCTGAACACCCTTCAGTGCTGGGGAGCCCCAATGCCACCTGGAGGGGGTGCCCAGGATGCCTGGGAAGCCAGTGCAACCCCTGTGTGTGAATAGCCAGGCTGGCGAATAGGAGACCGGGGGCCTCGAGCCACTTGTCCTGGGTCACCACAGCCACATTGTTGCAGATCTGGGATCTGAGCCCTGCAGGGCCGTCCCAAGCCTGCGCTTTCACCATGACGCCACCCACGTCCTGGTCCCACCCAGTGAGGATTCCTGTTCCTCGTGAACCAAACGTCACAGCCACTCTGGTCTCTCCTGCCTCCTTTATTGACCATTGTTGCAATAAATGGCCATGACAGAGACAAGGCCAGAGGGTGCCAGAGGACGGAAGGGAGCCCACCCAGCTCAGGTGGCATCCCACACAGGCCTGACAGACTGCAGTGCCTGGACTCTGGGGTGCCAGGACTCTGGGGTGCCTGATGCAGAGCCCAGCCTGAGTCAAAAGGATGGGGTTACAGGGCAGCTATGATGCAGGAGGGATGGTCCCGTCCACTCTACAGCCTTTTCTTTCCTTCCAGAGTTTGGGCTCTCACCAGCTGGCCTGGCCTAACCACGCTGGGTTCCCAAGGGCTCCCCGGGGCCTTGTCCTAGTCAAGGTTGCCGTCACCTGTCACCTGCCCAACCAGAGCCTGGGAGGGGCGCAGGTCGGCCAAGGGTTTCTTCAAGGTGGGTGGAGACAGGAACATGTTTGTAGGAGAGGAAGACACAAGGGCACGTGGGAGGCAGCGGGGAGCTACCAAGATCCACAGGGGAGAAGGCTTGATGGGGAGTTTCTAGAAGAGGCAGCTGGTGGCGCGGGAGCCCTGGGGAGACTGCAATGAGAAGAATGAAGGGACCCTGCCCGTCACGGAGTCTGAGAGCCATGTGGAGCAGAGGCCGCCCCGGGGCCTTTCGTAGCTGAGAAGGAGGAAACCCCTCTGATCCTCATCCCCTCCTCTGTCCCCGTGGGGGACATCTCAGCCCTGATCCTAATGACTTCCTGCAGCCTGGCTCGGCAATTCAGGTGCTCCTCAGTACTCCCTCGGTGCACACCGGTGTGTGTGCTGGGAGGGTGTGGGCACCTCAACACAAACTCTGTGGTCAAAATGGGAACTGAGCTCCAGGTGGGGACAGGAAGGGAACTCTGCAAGCTGAGCAGGGCAGGCTGTGGGGGGCACCCAGGACAAGGGGAACCCCTCAGTAGTATGTGGTGGCAGCAGGGGGTCTCGGGAGCCGCTTGCTGCTCAGGAGACTGTGAGGAGGGAGACACGCCCCCTCCAGAGTTCTCCAGCGTCAGGCCTCAGTTCCCGTGAAAGCAGCAGGTGGGACAGAGGGCGCCTGGACCCCTTCAGAGTCTGAACCGCCACGACCCTGTGGCCTGCCACCTCTCCTGGCTTACCCTCATGTTTCTAGAATGCCCTCTGCGCCTCCAAAGGCAGCACCAGGTGCTGAGAGCCGTGTGTTGCCCTGAGAACCACAGATGGTGTTGCAGGGGCGACCGGTCCCTGACCTGGACTCACATCTCAGAAACCCACGTACTAAAGTGCGGAAACGGAAGGTAAGGCGCTGGGGGCTCTGCGAGGTTCTTGATGCAGATAAGAATGCTCCTCTGGCTGAAGTAGGCGAAAGAGGTTTGTGGGAAGGCTATGGAGAGGGGAGGGGTCCTCCCGAGATGAGGAGGTGTGGGGAGCGGTCGGGAGCCATGGCCTCACGCTCACTGGCTTGCTCGGCAACTCCATGAATGACTGCCCAATTCCCGTCCGTCTTGAGTCACTTCCTCAGGGGTCAGTGTCCCAGGAGATCATCAGATTGGCCAAGCTCAGGACACGTCCGCCCCTCTGGAGGTCCTAGGACAGGAAACGAAGTGCTGGCCTGTTTATCTTCTGCGGTGGGAAGGGCGCCCGGCATCACGCTCCTCTAAGCACCCTGCCAATCGGAGGGGAGACACCCCAAAAGTAAGCAGGGTCTCCTTGCAGGCATGAGGTGCCCCCGTGACCATCTAGCCCCATGACCATTTAGTGAGCATCAGTGAAAGGCTTGAGCAGGCAAAGAAATGCATGCTTGAAGAGCCCAGCGGAATGCAGAGTTCTGGGTGGGGAGCAGGTGCTGGTGAAGAATGCCAAGCCCCAGGCAGAATGGGTGGGCAGGCCCTTCCCAGAGTGCGTTCCAGCTTCTTCTGCAGACCATAGTTCTATTTAGACCATTAGACAGTGGCCCCCACACTAAGTGCTGATCTCTGCCTCGCAAAACATCTCCCTAAAAACTAGCATTGTTCTCTGTGAGGAAATCAGCTAAGCTGAATGTTCCCAGACACTGCTCCTGTGAAGCCACTCGGAGCATGTGTGTGTGTGTGTGTGTGTGTGTGTGTGTGTGTGTGTGTGTGTGTGTGTGTGTGTCTTTCTTTAATCAGTCTGGATTGGGAAATTTCTAGGGAAAAGGGAAAGGTCCCCTACAAAAATCTCCATCCCTTGTCAGTCCTTATTTTAGATCGGGGTCTGTGGTTTTTCCTCTTAAACGTTGAGCTGTTCCACTGCCTCTTTGCATAGTCAGACGCACAGGGAGGCGGCAAATGCCCCAAGAACCCAGAGCAGAGACGATTTCTCACCCCTCCCATTGTCCTTGTGGGGAACACCACACCCCCGATCCTAACAAGTTCCTGCAGCCTGGCTCGGCAATTCCAGTGCTGCTCAGCCCTCCCTCCATGCAGAGTCGTGTGGGCATGTGGGGTGCGCGCACCGGTCCCGTTTCTCTCTGCACCTGAAAGTCAGCACAAACGCTTCGGTCAAAAGGGGAGCTCAGGCCCTTGGGGGACCAGGAGAAACCTGCAGGTGAGCGGGGCTGGCTTGGAGGCCCACACTTTCATGGCTCATCCCAAGGTGGCCGAAAGCCAAGAGGGTCTCGGCCCAGCGCAGGGGCCTTCCTCAAAGCCAGGCCCATCTTCCATGCCCTGTGCCCCCCAAGCCTTGATGGAGGGCTAGTGCATGAGGCTCGGGGCAGGGGCCCTGGCCCTCTCTTTGCATTTTCCCTGGCTGATTCCCACCCAGGAGGAGGGTCTCTGTACCTCAGTGTCCTCCGCTTGGAACCTCCTTGGCCATGGGGGAATCGGGCTCTGAGGAGCCTGTCGGGGAAGCACTGGCACGCCGCCCCGCCCGTCCCGCTCCCCCCGCCCTTCTCCCTGCCCTTTCATTGATATTGCCTGTGTTGATTTGCATGCCATTGTGCTTGTGGTCTCCATAGCAACAACTACCAAATGGCCTGCGGATAATAGAGGGACTCTTAGGGTGGGAGGGGGAGCCCGACGAGGCGTCTCACTTTAAAAAATGAAAACAGGGATTCTGCTGCACACCTGGTACCGGGTGGCCACCCCTTCTCTGCCCGTCATCTCTCAAGCCCGTCATGCCCCGCACCCAAGGGCCTGCCTCTACCTCGTTGGCGGAGGGCAGGGAGGCCACAACCTGCAAGACAATGGAAAGACCCACGGGAAGCTCAGGGGCCAGAGATGGACAGGAGCACGGAGGGCAGCCAGGAGCCTCTGGAACTGTCTCCATCTTATGGTAAAACTCTCCAGCCAGAGTCTTCTCCATTGTCCAGCTCCGTTTCCTGTCTCACCACTGCCTTCCACCCTTCCCGGAATCCCTCTCTCTCTCTCTCTCACACACACACACACACACACACACACACACACACACACACACTCTCACACACATACGCACACTCACACTCACATACTCTGACAGACACACACTCACATACACACTGTCTCACACACACATATACACACTCACACTCATACACACTCACACACTCACAAGCATTGCTTCATGTCTTGGGGCCTGGCTTCTAGGTCCAGTGTCCTGGGAAATAACCCTCTAATTGCTTCCATGTGTCCTGCCCTGAGCTGTTTACAACACAAATTCACAGCCCTGGACCTCCGGCCCCCGTGAGGCTGCAGGGCCAGCCCTGGGATGGTTCCCGTTTAAAGATGACAGAACTGATGCGAAGGGCACAGGGAGGGACCCAGGCCTCCCCGGCCCCGAGTGTCTTCCACAGTGAGCTGGAAATCTGCTCTCTAGTTTAAATATTTTACATTTTATCTGGACTAGACTTTCCCCATTTTATTTATTTTCAAACCATTTTCCCAGCTAGTGTCTCTTGTCTATTCCCATGGCTCTTGCGAGTTCAGGAGATTGACCCTGGACAGGGCCCCTGCCCCCACCTCAGACTCTGCAATCCTTGGCGGAGATGACCTGAGAGCATGGTGAGAGCGTGGTGGGGAGAGTGTGCCATAAATAACAAAAGGCAGAAACCAAACATGTTTCCTGGGGAGCTGGAACAAACCCCGATCATTCCCTCCACAGATGAAACATCTGAAGCCCAGAGATCTTAGGCAATTTTCCTGAGTATGCCTGGACACACACACACCCACCCATACACACACATGTTCATGCACGCACACACATGCACACATGCACACACATACCCATACACACATGTGTACACATGCACATGCACACACAGAGACATACCCACACATGCACACATGCACACGCATACACATACACACGCGTGCGCACATACACACATACATATACATGCACACGTGCACACACATATACACACATACACATGGGTGCACACACGCACACACACACATATGCATGCACACACACACACAGAGCTTCCATTAGCAACAGATGTCACAAAAGGACAGGCCCCACCTGATGATAATCTTTCTACTCACCATTGTCCCGTGTAGGAAGGATTCTCTGGGCTTCTCACAGTCTGGCTGATTGTTAAAATGCTTAAATTCATGGGGTGGGAGAAGGCTGGTCAGGTTTCAGGGTGCAGGCAGAGTGGGCGTACCCAGCAAGGATGATGCACTATGTGCTGAGTGAAGCCCATCTGAGCTTAGGTGAGGGCAGGGGGAGGCCAAACCCAGCCCTCTGCCTATTTTGTAAACACATCTTTGGAGCACAGCCATGCCCATTTGTTGGTATGCAGTGCACTGCTACTTGCGAGCTGCAACAGCAGTGCAGCTCACAAAGCCTAAGAGATTTACTATCTGTCCCTTTAAGATAAAGTTTGCTGCCCTCTGGTTTAAGGGGACAATCTCAGGAATGTTCTCAGGTTCATTTTTTTTCTTTCCCATGCAACTGGTTCATATAGTCATCCAACTACTATCTGTCAATCACTATTGTAAGATAACCATTTATTTAAGGATGGTTGATTGAACCCCTGCTATGTGCTAAGCATCCAAACAACCCAGAACACACATAGAAGGAACATAACGTCCCTCAAGGGACTCATAACATTCTGAGAGATGGTAGCCAAAGGCACGGGTGCACGGTACAACATGGATGATGGCGGCCGATCCAGCGTGGGCTGGGGCTGCAGTGGTCAAGGTGGAGAAAGGCTGGAGAAGTTAGGGAATGCTTCCTGCTGAAAGTGACAACTTACTAAGTCTTAAAGATCCACTCACTCATGTCAGAGAAGGATCTGAAGACACAGGATTTGGAAAGAACATGAGTGCATTCCACTCCAACATGAGTGGAGTTTGGGTTGCTGGTGACATACTCAGGTGGACATCAATCATGTTTTGTTATGTATAGGGACCCAGAATTCAGGAGAGAGAGAGAGTCTGGGCTGGAGATGTAGAGTTAGGAGTATATGGCTGGTGTAGATGCTGCCTTCTTGGTGATAAATGCCTTAACCAATTAATTTTCTCTTCCTGTGAGCAATTCTAACAGCTTGCCTTTGCTGCTCTAAAGATATTATGGCACTTTGTATTTCAATATGGATGTACTCGGTGTCTCTCTCCATTGAACTGTAAACAGCAGAGATTTTGGCCATGATGGCCAAAATTTATTACCCCACCTTAAACAACTAAAAATAGACCAACTACATACAACAATTTTCAGACATTGGACTGCAGTTGTCACAGAAGAGTAATCTCTGACAGTGGAAAAGCAAATGAGGTGAGACCTACAAGTGCCCCAGCTGACAACCTGGGGAGAGTTTCCAGGCCACCATAAAGGTAAGTGGAAACCACACAGCATTCAGTGACTTCACTGAACTAAGGAGATAGTGTTCAGGGTGTGGGAAGGCCAAGGCAGCTAACATTTGTAGGGCAGAGCCCTGGAGAGGAGAGAGGTTCACACAGAAAGAGGAACCCTAGAGATCTGCTGAGGGCTCACTTAAGACCTTTGGCTGGATATTGATCAGTGCATGCATGTGAGAAAATTACTAAGGCTGGGAAGAAGCAAAGTAGTGGATGGAGGAATCCCAGGGTGTCACAAAGGCTGGAGAATATCTTGCATGCCCAACAGCCAAAAGAAAGACCTCCTTAAGGTCTTTCTATAATCCAAGAAATATCAAGCAGAGTCCTCAGAAAGGCATTGCTTCAGAAGATGAACTAAATTAACCCTAGACTAAAGTTTGTTCTAAACCTGTGAAGCAAAGCTTAAAAGTAATCCTTCAGGAAAAATCAGATTATTTTCAAGTAACTTAACCACAAACCAGAAAAAGAGTATGAATATATTTAAATAAACAATCATAGGAATTAACAATGTCTGGCATCCAATCAAAAATTAGCAGACATGCAAAGAAGCAGGAACTAGGCTCTATAGCCAGAAGAAAAGCAGTTCATATAAACAGATCCAGCAAATGACACAGATCATAAGTTTGGTAGACAAGGACATTAAAGCAGCTATTATAAAAATAATGTGTATGTTCAAGAAAGTAGAGGAAAACATAAACATGATTAGAGAAATAGAAGATATATATATATTTTTAATTTCAATAAAACTTTTAAAAGTAAAAAAGAAAACTGAGATAAAATTACTGTGGATGGGACCAATAACAGATTAGGTACAGAAGAAGAAAGAATAGTAAAATGACTACATGGGAATAGAAACAATTTTTAAAACACTTTAGAGAGAAAAATAATTGAAAAAATAAACAAAATATTAGTGAGCTGCAGGACAACACCAAACAATGTAATGTATGTATAATTAGCATCCCAGAAGGAGCAGAGAGGGAGGAAAGGACAGAAGAAATTGTGAAAATTAATGACCAAAAATATTCAATATTTGATGAAATCAATAAATCACAGATCCAAGAAAATCAATAAAGCTTGAGTTGAGAAAACATGAAGAAAACGATACCAAGTCCACAACATAATCAAATCATGAATAACCAGTAATAAGGAAAAAAATCTTGAAAGCAGCCAAAGAAAAAAGACACACTAAACACATAGGCAAAAGTATAACAGTGACAGCAGACTTCTCATCAGAAACAACACAAGTCATAAGACATTGGAGTTAAAACTCAGAAAGGGTGAACAAATATCAATTTAAAATACATACCCTGATTTTCTTAAATGAAGGTAAAATGGAGAATTTTCCAAACATGAACTGAAATAATCCATTACCAGCAAATAAGTACAATACAAACTTTTAAAGGAAGTCCTTTAGGTAGAGGAAAATGATATCAGATGGAAATTTATATCTACACAAAGTAATTAAAGACATCAGAAATGGAAAATATTTGCAAAATACAAAATAACAAGATAACAATTTTCTTATGTAATAACTCTCTTTAAAAGATAACCAAGACAAAAATAAAAACAATAACAATATATTGGAGTTTATCACATATACTTTTGAGATTCATGCATGCTGTTTCACGTATCAATAGTTTACTTTTTTATTGCTGAGTACTTTTCCAGTCTGTGAATATACCATAATTTGTTTATCCATTCACTGGTTGATAGAAACTTTAGGTATTTCTAGTTTGCAGCTATAATGAACAAAGCTACTATCAACATTCACATACAGTTTTATGTGGGCATATGCTTTCATTCCTCTTGGGTAAAAACTGGGGAGTAAAACTGCTGAGTTATATCCTAAGTGTATGTTAACTTTTTAAGAAACTGCCAAACTGCACCACAGAATGCACCATTTTGCATTCTCCCCCAAAGTACCTGAGAGTTCCAGTTGCTTCACATTATGACCAAAACTTGGTGTTCCCAAGCCAGGTACAGTGCCTTACATCTGTAATCCCAGCACTTTGGGAGGCAGAGGTGGATGGATCACTTGAGGTCAGGAGTTTGAGACCAGCCTGGCCAACGTGGCAAAACCTCATCTCCACTAAAAATACAAAAATTAGACAGGCATGATTGTACATGCCTGTAATCCCTGCTATTGGGGAGGCTGAGGCATGAAAATCGCTTGAGCCGGGGAGGAAGAGGTTGCAGTGAGCCAAGATTGCACTATTGCACTCTGGCCTGGGCAACAGAGGGAAACTGTCTCAAAAACAAACAAACTTGGTATTACCAGTTTTTTGAACTTCAGTCGCTCTAACACACACATGAAGTACGTACATGTGTTTTAATGTTCTTGCCTCATTGTGGCTTTAATTTGCATTTTCCTAATAACGAGGGATGTCAAGCATCATTTCATGTGCTATTTGCCATTCATATATCTTCTGTGGTCAAGAATCTGTTTAAATCTTTTCCCCATTCATGGGGATAGAGTATTTATTGCCTTGTCATTGAGTTATAAGAGTTCTTTGTATATTCTGAGCACAAATCCTTTATTAGAGATATGTTTTTCAAACGTTTCCCTCTAGTCTGTGTTTGTCTTTTTCTCCTTTTTTTTTTTTTAGAAAAAGAAAAGGAGAAAGAAACAGCAAAAGAAATTAAAAAAAAGAATCAAAGAAAGAAAGAGGATGAGAAAGAGGGAGAGAGAATGGGATTCTTGTTTTATTGCCCAGGCTAGAATGAAGTCTAAAAATGGGTATTAAAAACCTCTTTTATGCCAATAATTGTGCTTAACAATGGAAACAGGAAGGAATAGGGGATGAAAATAACAAATAAGCAGCCAACCAATATTTTATTTAAACTTGTGAAATGCTATGCAATTGCTGGGGAGTGATTTACTTCCAATTATGTGGTCACTTTTAAAATAGGTATAATGTGATACTGAGAAAAATGTATGTTTTGTGGATTTG